>CAMRHE010000367.1:1777500-1973777 GCA_947044405.1 Leptodactylus fallax
TGTGTGTTGATCATCTGCAGGACGATTCCGACATCCTTCCCAAGGTCTTAGAGGAAGGAGCCAGGTTTGGAGATATAGACACCCAAAGTGAGAGATAGAGACAGGTTCCCACAGATCCACACAGGGAGAGGGAGACCCCCCACCGAGTAGTGAGACCCAGACATGTGTGTCTGTCAGTCATTTATATTCATGAAAGGGGGTGTTTCCCAACATCCTTATACTTTCTACTACTGTATTTGGACACTACTAAACTAGTCATATGCTATCCACACCCATGCACCATAAGTAACAAGAGTTATGTCAGCAGAATACAATTTAAGCCTTAAAGGTCTTGAATATTGCATGTAAAATATCATTTAACATTTCCCCCTCTTGAGGGTGATATACATCTGTTTGAACCCTCAAGATACATATCATTAGACAATATTCATTAGACTGCATCTTCTTTCCTCTTTTTTGGGTACTAGAACTTAATTTTCATAAATAAATTAATTGTTCATATGACAATAATTTTATCAAATTGCAATAAATTTTGACATTAATAAATGTTATGGTAAACCATGATCAAATATGAAAATTATTTGATATACTAACTAAACTAGACTTCTAGGCGTCTTTCATCGTCTTCTTCTGGTCATCTTCTTCTGTCATAATATAAGGTTTTACACAAATGTTGTTGTTGAAGGGTTTGACTTGTTAACGTAAAGTCCTTTAGTTTATAGATTTCCGTCATGTTGTGCAGATATTAACATTGTCCAATAAAGTTCATATTATGAAGATATTGATATAGCAACACAGTCCATATATTAAGTATGTATTCCTTATGATAACTTTGTCATCAGATACAGACTGTAGTGTCATTCTTCTTCTTTTGACCACTTGTTAGCTGTGGCGTAGCTGTGACACTTCTGAGGCAGAACTGCAAAGTGTTAAATTTGACACGCCTCTCTGCTGCTTGTTCACTTCAGCTCATTTAACAGTCTCAAATAAAGAATATATGTAGTAGGGCTCATTATCCATTACCCTTTGCTTACCAAGCAACTTTTCCTTGAAGTTTTCCAGTTGATGGGACTCCATAAGAATGTTGATGAAAAACAATCTTTATAACTCAGTCCAATTATCATCAATGTTTCCAAACTCCAGTAATAATTTTCATCAGTAACTGTTAATTATGAACACAGTCCTTGGCATTAGATTACATGTGTAGCTTTAATACCTTTTAAGTTTCTTTCTGCACATCTTTTTCTTCTTGTAACTGTCAAAGTCTTTTATTAATATTTGATATCAAACTTTATAATAATCTTGGACTTGATTGAAGATAAATTTCCCTATATCTACTATTCACCCAAAATTTGGTGATTTACTACCATAATAATATCACAGTGTACCATATCATTTCATAATAATAATCATTTTTATATGCCAAATATTAATATGATAATAACAATTATTGATATTCATATTTCATCAAATGATCACACGATACTTCTTTGGATACAATATTTATATATATATATTATATATATATATATATATATATATATATACATACATATATATATAACACATATATACAACATACACATCTGCGCTATATATATCAACATATATATACTTTAATTCACTTGTGATGACAAATTGCAACATAATCTTGAAACCTAATGTGATTTCATTATTAATTATCATTTTATAGAGAATCACAATATTTATTCTTTGATTATAACTTAGCATAAATATACTAAACATCAATATGTTTCATTATGAATGTGTTATCATACTTAATCATAAATTTTAAAATACAATCCCTTTGCTATCCTTTTTATTCAGTATTACTTACTAAATATTATTGTGTTCTTTATTTAAAACACTGATATTCAACTTTATTCTTTTAGTCAAAAGACATATATATACCACATTTTAGAGTTGCTTTGTGCTTAACAACTGGCTCTTCTCAGAAAACTGTGACCTTTAACCTTTTAAATACCATCACTCCGAGAATAGTATACCCTGACACTTTGCAAAAAGTGACCAGCTTTTGACTCTGCTTTCAGAATCAGACTTTAAAATATACATCTTTTACCTAATTAAATGTGTATATTTTTGTGTAATGATTGTATATATGTAAACACATTAAATAACATATGAAATAAGTATTATAAAACATAAATATTCCAAAATATGTCACATTCTATAATCAAAAGTTTGTTAAATAAACTAAGAATATATCTCCTGATATAACTTCTCTTTGATCTTAATATTAATTGTCTTTCATGAAAATGATTAGTTTATCTAATTTACATATAAGACAATTATATTTTCCCAATGTTTGTAGGTGTTAGTTAATATATATATATATATAAGTATGTGTGTACCTCTGTAAGATTACATAACCAATGATACAATAAGACAATCCTTGTTATAGCTCATATCCAGCTTTACACTCTATAAATAATATATTTATCATTCCTTGATAAAATTACCCCAATAAACCTTTTAACCAAATATACTGGAAAGCTATCTGTATTATCTTTGTCAAAAGCTCTTCTTTGACCATTCATGAACTAGATGTACTATACATTCTCTCTTCACATGTCTTAGCAGCTGTCATTTTGACTCAAACCTTGTTTGTGCTTCTGTAGCTTTTAAGAACATGAGTTTAGATTTTCTGCTTTACATCATATGAGCTTCTTTTTGATGTATCCTAAATATATCTGTTATTTCCCAATGTACATTCAATAATGGATCACATAGCACAAAAATAAATATAGACGTCTTTAAATGTTATACTTTTTCCTTCGGCCTATTTTTAACATCACAGAACTGCAGTTACATACATACACATGACATCAAAACTTACAATGGGCCCCAACAGACTCACGTCACCATTTGTTCCTTGTCAATCAACTGACAACACTATCACACTGATGCTCTTCAGAGCTGCATGGCATGCCCTTACACAAAGTGGATTATACATTGAAAGACCACCACATGCAAAATTGTAAGTTATATCTTATTTTCCTATAAAATATGCATTTCATTAGTCACACATATTAATCTGTTTATTAAATTGTTAGATAATTCATGCATATATTGGCCTATAATGAAAAATTGATGAGTGATTCAACTGTTGCTTTTTCATATATGTAATATCTAAGGAGAAAGATAGATAAAAATTTTAGCAAAAAATCAGATTGATATGCTAACAATTTTAACCAATGGAAAGTTTACTTTCTTGACTTCTAATACTATATGATCATATTATATATATATTTGTTTTGCACATTCTCTGTATCCAGAGTGGGATGTGAGCAAAATATATATATCACCGCTTAACAGAGGAAGATCAAGTTACTTTTACTTGACTCTCATGTAAATATATATAAATATATATATAAATATATATATATTATAATATGATGCATTACATATAGTATTATTATCAATATCATGATCAGGATTATTTTATAAACATCACATAACTATCTGAATTATACCTGATCATTTTAATTTCTCCTCATGTGTGAAAGATCCTTCTACAGCCTGAATAGTAAAATGATACCAATAGACAGTCATTAACATAGAGATATTTTTAAATTTGACCCATAACCCTTCTTTCAATTGCATCCACCAATAGATTGACTAATGTTCTGCCATTTAGATAATCTAAGCCTTTTGACATTCTTCTGATCAGGAATAGATCAGATGTCAAGAAAGGGTTCCCATGACAGTCTAACATTTTGGGAACAGCTGTTACTCTGTCAGGATTGCTATTTTGTGCATTCTTTCCTATGTTACTGATTCTATCTATAGCTTTGGCTGGCTTAGAGGTTGACACTAACACTTGCTTATTTACCACTGATAGTGGGGTTTTTATGAATGGAACTTCTTTCATGAGATATGGCTTATATTCCACGTGCAATTTTCTACGTTTTTCATAGATTTCCTCACTTTTCTTTCTATGAATAGGTGACACTATAACCTGATTTGACAGATCTCTTTTAGGTGGTTTTATTCTTTGATTTGTCCCTGTTTGTCTCACATTTATCATCTGTCTCTGATGTCTTCTGGCCATGTCCAGTAAACTAGCAGCTTCAAATAAAGACTTTTTATCTGATGCAACAGCCAATGTTATTGGATCCAAAAATCTGAATTTCTTAACAAAAGTTCTCACCATCGATTGAGAATTGACTTTGCTGACCACAGCCTTATAAGTCCTCTCAAATCTAGACATAACTGAATATGTAGATTCAGTTCTGCCAATCTTTATTTCATTCAGAATTTCAGATGTTGGCATGCTGTCACCTGTAGTACACCAAATTAATTTCTTTAATCGGTCTACATCACTGTCCTGTAACCATTCATTTGACTCATTGTCATAAGACATCTTTGCTGATAGACATCTTGCAAAGTTTGCAGGAAGCCATGTTCTAAATAAAAGATTCTTCTCTTTTGTAGATAGATCAAGCTTATCTGCATAGCTTTCAAACATTTCTGAGTTTCTACACACATGGATATTTACATCATATGTGGGAATGTCTTTACTCAGATTGGTCAAATGTTTCTGCAACTTTATTTTCTGCTTAGTTTCTTTAATTTGTAATTCCTTATATACTGACATATCTGCGTCTGTGCTATTCTTATCTTGAGTGATTTTAGGCTTCATCTGTTCACTAGTCTGTGTCTGTGATGAGCTATTTATAGTCATCACATTGACGTCACACTTTTTGTCAGAATGATGCAATTCCTGTAAATCTGTTTGAATAGCTGTTTCTTGTGTATTAACAGAAATTACATTACAGATTTCTTTATTCTTTGATCTTTCTGATATTATGTTATGGAATACATTTACCATACACAAAATATTCCTCATTTTCTCTTTTTCCTTCCTAACACACACTGATTTCTTAGTCTCTATGATAGAATTTGCGTGCAAACACTGCGCATACAAGTTCTGCCATATATTCTGTAACCTATCACTAGGCTCAAACTTATACTGTAAGCTACACTTTTTAGACAACGATTGTATAATTTCCATAATACATGTAAAATTTTTACTTACAACCGTAGAAAACCGTCACCTTGTAACTTGTAGCTTCTCTTTGGAACAACTGATTCCTTTCATCAGCACGTCTCAGTACGTCTGGCATCTGTTGTCCTCCTTTACTGCTTGTAGTGTCAGAGTAAACATTCTTCTGTTCCTCACAAGCTCTCCTCACACAGCTTCTTGTCTGTAGAGGTTACTGGAACATGTGCATCCTTCAGCTGTGCATTTCATTCATCTAGGTAATTTTCGAAATTTCCTGAAGCTTGCAACTTATAAAACGTGCAAAATACTCTCTCTTCCCCCTCTTGCAAGTAGAAGGAATGAGAAAAAACAGGCAAAAATCGACTGGGCTGGCTCACCAATGTAAAATAATAATTGTCCTGTAAACTATAAAATAGTCTACAATTGAATGAAATCCTTACTCACGTGTTGACCCCTAAGGTAACATTATTGGAGGGCTCTGCTTCATATAAAACATGGAGATATTTATTGAAGTCTTCATGGGAAACAAATATATGAAAAACTTCCAGCATAACAGAAACATCAGTCAATGTCTTACATGTCATAGAATTAGGTTTCTTCAAGATGGATCCCTTGCAGACATCTTGGCTCATGCTTATTCATCAATGTGTGTTGATCATCTGCAGGACGATTCCGACATCCTTCCCAAGGTCTTAGAGGAAGGAGCCAGGTTTGGAGATATAGACACCCAAAGTGAGAGATAGAGACAGGTTCCCACAGATCCACACAGGGAGAGGGAGACCCCCCACCGAGTAGTGAGACCCAGACATGTGTGTCTGTCAGTCATTTTTATTCATGAAAGGGGGTGTTTCCCAACATCCTTATACTTTCTACTACTGTATTTGGACACTACTAAAATAGTCATATGCTATCCACACCCATGCACCATAAGTAACAAGAGTTATGTCAGCAGAATACAATTTAAGCCTTAAAGGTCTTGAATATTGCATGTCAAATATTATTTAACAGTTTTGTTTTGACGGCTACCACTGTGCGGTAAAAATGCTATGTTAGCTTTATTCTCTGGGTTTGTACAATCACGATGATGCCAACTTTACATAGGTTTTTCATGTTTTAATAACTTTCAGTGTACGGAGCTGTATAAGATGTCTTTTTTGTGGGACAATATGTAGTTTTTATTGATACCATGTTGAGGAATATATGATGTTTCAATCACTTTTTATTCCTTTTTTTATAGGAAGGCAAATCAGCGAAAAAACATCAATTCAACCATTTAGATTTTTTCCTGCTACGGCGTTTACAAATGTATGTGACAAATGTTTTTATATTTTAATAGTTTGGGCATTTTCGGACTTAGGGATGCCTAATGTGTTTATGTTTACTTTTATTTGTTTATATTTATATGTGATCTAGGGAAAGGGGCGTATTCTATGGCAGAGTTTTTCTGCACTGCTTACCATCCGTTTTTTCCATAACAAACATGTTACCTTCACTTTGACACTCCTAGGAGCCCTGACATACTAAGTGTCATATGCTAAGTTTTAAGTCAATTTAAGTTCTGGTGTATACCAAACTAATTCAAACTGAAACAAATCTTTTGACCAAACCAACCAAAGAGTGGCATACCTACCTTTATAGCAGCCATAGCAACTGCTACGGGGCCCGGCTCACAATGTTGTGGCAAAGTGTCAGTGTGCTGTGTGATCATAATACAGGACCACGTCAACAGGCAGAGCACATTGTGCTGCTGGGGACTGATGGTTTTCTGCTAGAGATATGTTGTGGCAACCATCCTCACAGGCATAGACTCCTTACCTCAATCTATCAAGGGAATCCCAACCAATGAATAGAGGGGGAAGGTATTACAGTCTGGGCATCTACACAAGTATTACTTCTGTCAAGTGATTGCTTATGTGACACAGGGCTTTAAAGGGGTTTTCTGGGGGAAAAAAAAAAAAGAATTTTTGAAAAAAATTTCTTTTAGTGCTATTAACAGGTTAATAAGTGCACCCAAATACCTTGCATCCTCTGCATTTGTTTACATCAGCATCTTCCTGTTCTGTTCATTCTTACAGCTTCCATGATTCCTTGAGCTGACTCACTACCCCCTTCCTTTCTCACTCACTCCCCCTCTCTCACTCACTCCCCCTATAATGTATAACAGTATAATGCTCCAAAGTGGCCCCCACACAGTATAACATGCTCCACAGTGGCCCCTGCACAATATAATATGCTCCACAGTGGCCCCTGTACCATATAATGCTCCACAGTGGCCCCCACTCAGTATAAGGCTCCACAGCGGCCCCTACACAGTATAATGCTCCACAGTGGCCCCCGCATGGTATAATATGCTCCACAGTGGCCCCTGCAAAGTATAATATGCTCCACAGTGGCCCTTGCATAGTATAATATGCTCCATAGTGGCCCTTGCACAATATGAATTGATCATGCACAGTATATGACGTTCAGTATATGATGTTCCATGCTTGAAGGGGAAATAAAAGTTTCCCCGTAACGTTACCCTAGAACAGCGGTCGGCAACCCCCGGCACGCGTGCCAAGAGTGGCACGCGAAGCTTATTTCCCTGGCACGGCAGCAGAGTCCTCACCCAGCAGCTTCGATCGGACCAAACACGGCCGAAACGAAACTGCTATTATTATACTGTGGGGTCTCTTCAGACCCCCGAATATAATAAGCGGAGCCCTGGGGTGGGTGATCAAACATAAAAAAACAAACAATGTTAACTCACCTTCCCTGGATCCGCTCTTAGGGCGCTTCTGCCTGACGTAAGAGATTGCTGACAGGGCCTCAGGGGTCACGTCCGACATCATTACGCATAATGATGCGACGTAACCCCTGAGACCCAATCAGCGGTCGCTGATGTCAGGGAGAAGCGCCCACACAGCGGCTGCGGAGAGTGGAAAAAGTGAGTAAGGGTGTGTTCACATATGTCTGGCACAGCTATCTGTTTCCCTCCGGCGTGGTGCACACAAGCTGGAGGGAAACTGATGCCAGGACGGATCCCATAGTTTTCTATGGGATCGGTTCTGGCACAAGAGGCATCAGATCTGGTGCCGTATTTGTGCCTCATCCGGATGGAAAAACGTTACCTGCAGCGTTTTTCCATCCGGCTTCCTTAAAATTTCATTAGCGGGGGGTGAAGATGGATGAGGCCAGTGGCGTAAGTAGGAATGGCTGGGCCCCAAGGCGAACATTTGACATGGGCCCCCCCCCGAACCGCCGCCCCCTCCCCCCTCCCCCCAGACGGCCACCTCCAACCCCCCCCAAAAAAACGCATTCCTTCGCACACTATTATGTGCCATAGTGGCCACTGCACACAGTATCATGTCCCATAGTGTCCCCTGCACACAGTATCATGTCCCATAATGGCTCCTGCACACAGTATTATGCCCCATAGTGGCCCCTGCACACAGTATCATGTCCCATAGTGGCCCCTGCACACAGTATCATGTCCCATAGTGGCCGCTGCACACAGTATTATGTCTCATAGTGGCCCCTGCACACAGTATCATGTCCCATAGTGGCCCCTGCACACAGTATCATGTCCCATAGTGGCCGCTGCACACAGTATTATGTCTCATAGTGGCCCCTGCACACAGAATCATGCCCCATAGTGGCCCCTGCACACAGTATCATGTCCCATAGTGGCCCCTGCACACAGTATCATGTCCCATAGTGGCCCCTGCACACAGTATCATGTCCCATAGCGGCGCCTGCACACAGTATCATGTCCCATAGTGGCCCCTGCACACAGTATAATGTCCTATAGTGGCCCCTGCACACAGTATTTTGCCCAATAGTGGCCCCTGCACACAGTATCATTCCCCATAGTGGCCCCTGCACACAGTATAATTCCCCATAGTGGCCCCTTCACACAGTATCATTCCCCATAGTGGCCCCTGCACACACTATTATTCCCCATAGTGGCCCCTGCACACACTATTATTCCCCATAGTGGCCCCTGCACAGAGTAGTATTCCCCATAGTGGCCCCTGCACACACTATTATATGTCCCATTGTGGACCACCCATGAACAGACCCCAGAGTATAATGATCGGAGACCCAGGGGGAGGATAGAAACATAAAAAAACAACGTTGTTTACCTGTTCCTCGCTCCGGTGCATGTCCGTGCGCTACTCCGGCCTTCTTCAATGTTGACGTCACCAAACAGTCCCGAAGCCTGGAGAAGAACAGGAGAGGTAAGTACATTGTTTTTTATGTTCCCTCACCAACTCTGGGCCTCCGATTATTATACTCCGGGGTCTGAAAAGACCCCGAAGTATAATGATAGCAGAGATTGTGGTGTTCGGGCCGCGGCCTCACATACCGATCCCCGCTCCTTCTCACAACCGCCTCCGCAGAATTGGAAGCGCAGGCGGCCGTGAGCGGGACCTCAGGGAACGGTAAGTATATAGGGCCCGTTACCTACTCGGGTTACTCCAGCAGGTAACGGACTATTAAAAAAAAAAAAAAAAAAAAACACATCGGGGGCCCACGGGGCCCTGTAATGTCCCGGGCCCTGTGGCAGCTGCTACCGCTGCTACCCCGGTAGTTACGCCCCTGGATGCGGCATCACCCGGCTTCTACACAGTCTATGTACAGTAGTAAAGCCGGTAATTGCCGGCTTCACTACTGTACCTGAGTGAATTGCTCAGGATTGGTTAAAGCTATAAAGAAACATTTGGATTAATTTTAAAGATGAGAATCTCATCTTTAAAATAATACCAAGATTACCATGATCGTCCTTAAACATCCTGAGCGATTCGCTGGTGAAAACGATGTTCGGCATTGAAATCCCAATGCAGATCTCAATTCCCGACATCGTTTTAACAGTGAATCGCTCTGAATGTGTAAGGTCAATCATGGAGATCTTGATATGGTTTTAAAGATGAGATTCTCATCTTTAAAATGAATCCAGTTGCATCTTTGTGGCCCTAACAGATCCTTAGAAATGGGGCTCTAAAAGTGTCACCCCCTCCTGCCTCAGGCAGCATCTTAGAGCTAAGGAAGGAGGGGGAGGAGGAGCTGCAGAGACAATGTTAACTCATCATTGTCTATGCATAAGCTGCAGATGACCCCAGGGGGGGTAGCATGGACTTCTGTCCATGTTATCCCCTCTCCTATCAATCAGAGAGCATACTATACTTCTGCTCTCTGATTGTCACATAGAGGGATAATGTAACACCCCTCTGAGCCTAATCATATAACCAGGAAGTTATTGGCACTGTGACCCAGACATTTACCATCGTCCAGGTCGCAGCGCCAGAAGTGTCGCACCAAACACTTACACAACACATGCACAAAGTCACCAATAAAGTTTACATTTTTTCACTGTCCCTGTCCTGTCCATACCTGATCTTTATAGAGTAAAATACGCCGCCCGCCTCTCTAGTGATATCTGTTACACGCTAAAATAATAGTAATAGCAATTATCACTAGTATTATCACCATAATACCATGTGCAGGGGCCGCTATGTGACATAATACCGTGTGCAGGGGTCGTTAGACTTACAATTATTGACCGGCACTCCGAATACCTCAACTTTGATTTTTTTTAATCGAAATCGGCACACCGAACAAAAAAGGTTGCCTTCCCCTGCCCTAGAACAATGTGCCTGGGGCGGTCACATCACTCCACCCCCTCAGTGCAAAAGCTAAATATTCATTTTTGCTAAATAAAGTTATTTAGAAAGTAGGAGGGGGTGGTGGTGGAAAGTCATAGCTAGAATAGGTTTATCCTGGAAAATCCCTTTAATGACCCCTGCCACTGGATAAAGACTGCCTGCATGTCACAGGATCAACATAAAAGATAGATACAGTGCCTTGCAAAAGTATTCGGCCCCCTTGAACTTTTCAACCTTTTGCCACATTTCAGGCTTCAAACACAAGGATATAAAATTTTAATTTTTTTGGTGAAGAATCAACAACAAGTGGGACACAATTGTGATGTGGAACGAAATTTATTGGTTATTTTTATTTTGTAAAGAATAAAAAACTGAAAAGTGGGGCGTGCAATATTATTCGGCCCCTTTACTTTCAGTGCAGCAAACTCACTCCAGAAGTTCAGTGAGGATCTCTGAATGATCCAATGTTGTCCTAAATGACTGATGATGATAAATATAATCCACCTGTGTGTAATCAAGTCTTCGTATAAATGCACCTGCTCTGTGATAGTCTCAGGGTTCTGTTTAAAGCGCAGAGAGCATCATGAAGACCAAGGAACACACCAGGCAGGTCCGTGATACTGTTGTGGAGAAGTTTAAAGCCGGATTTGGATACAAAAAGATTTCCCAAACTTTAAACATCCCAAGGAGCACTGTGCAAGCGATCATATTGAAATGGAAGGAGTATCAAACCACTGCAAATCTACCAAGACCCGGCCGTCCCTCTAAACTTTCATCTCAAACAAGGAGAAGACTGATCAGAGATGCAGCCAAAAGGCCCATGATCACTCTGGATGAACTGCAGAGATCTACAGCTGAGGTGGGAGAGTCTGTCCATAGGACAACAATCAGTCGTACACTGCACAAATCTGGCCTTTATGGAAGAGTGGCAAGAAGAAAGCCATTTCTCAAAGATATCCATAAAAAGTCTCGTTTAAAGTTTGCCACAAGCCACCTGGGAGACACACCAAACATGTGGAAGAAGGTGCTCTGGTCAGATGAAACCAAAATCGAACTTTTTGGCCACAATGCAAAACGATATGTTTGGCGTCAAAGCAACACAGCTCATCACCCTGAACACACCATCCCCACTGTCAATCTACAATGGAATGGTTCACAAATAAACGTATCCAGGTGTTAGAATGGCCAAGTCAAAGTCCAGACCTGAATCCAATCGAGAATCTGTGGAAAGAGCTGAAAACTGCTGTTCACAAACGCTCTCCATCCAACCTCACTGAGCTCGAGCTGTTTTCCAAGGAAGAATGGGCAAGAATTTCAGTCTCTCGATGTGCAAAACTGATAGAGACATACCCCAACGACTTGCAGCTGTAATCGCAGCAAAAGGTGGAGCTACAAAGTATTAACTTAAGGGGGCCAAATAATTTGGCACGCCCTACTTTTCAGTTTCTTATTTTTTACAAAAGTTTAAAATATCCAATAAATTTCGTTCCACTTCAAGATTGTGTCCCACTTGTTGTTGATTCTTCACCAAAAAATTAAAATTTTATATCCTTATGTTTGAAGCCTGAAATGTGGCAAAAGGTTGAAAAGTTCAAGGGGGCCAAACACTTTCGCAAGGCACTGTATGTATGAATGTGGGTATATCGGAAAATGGCTGCATATGTGTCTGTGCAAAAGGGTGCATGTGTGTCTGAAAATGAATGTATATGAGTCTGTGTAAAAGTATGCATGTTTGACTATGTAACTATATGCATGTGTGTCTGTGTAAAAGGTTGCTTGTGTATCTGTGTAAATGGATGCATGCATGTCTGTCTAAAAGGGTGAACACATGAGGACTTTCAGAGGAGTAAAGCAGACCCCTGCTTATACACAAAGAAATTGGCAGACAGGTGGATCTATGTACTCATTTATGTGGATGATATTCTGATTTGTTTCAAGCAAGAAGGGGATGAAGGAGAAATACTCCAAATCCTAAATCAGCACTTTGAGACCAAAAAATCTTGGCAACATAAAGAATTATCTCAGCATTCAGATTGAGACAGAGGAAAATGGCAGCTTCCTTCTGAACCAAAAGCACACAATACAAGAAATAATTGAGATATTTGAAATGGAAGAGGCAAAACCAGTAAAATCTCCTATGGAAATCAACTGCCTGAAGAAGATAGACAACCAAGATTTGCCACTACCAACTAACACTCAGTACAGGAAAGCAATAGGGAAATTGCTGTACATTAGCACCGCTACAAGGCCTGACATTGCAGCAGCAGTCGGAATCCTATGCAGAAAGACTTCAATGCCAAGTCAGATGGACTGGAAAGCTGTGAAGCGAGTCATTCACTATCTTAAATAGTAAAGGGACTTTCACTACAAGCTAAAGTTACCAGCAATTGACGAAAGCACCCTGACAGGATATGTGGATGCTGATTGGGCTGGAGATACCAGTGACAGAAAATCTACGAGTGGGTACCTGTTTCTTCTATCAGGATGTGCTATCTGTTGGACTAGCAGAAAGCAGCTTTCTATTACACTATCATCTACTGAAGCAGAGTATGTTGCAGAAGAGCAGGCAAGTCAAGAAGTCACATGGTTGAGACATCTGTTAACAGACTTGGGTCAACCACAGTTGAAACCTGTTAGGTAGTTGGTCCAGACGGGCAGGGGTTAATTCTTGTCTCTCTGTACTTTCTGCCTCGGGGAGGGGTTTTCCCGGTGCCTCTGCCACACCCTCTGTGGTGCTATATAAACCTGGGCCTCACACTGTCACTCTGCTGGTAATTCTCGTGTGTTCAGCCATACCTGTGCTGTGAGCCTTGGACTCAGGTTCTGTATGCTTCTCACTGAGTATGTTATTCTTGGATTAGCTGTCTGGGGATCAGTGCAGGGGACTACTGGTTTATTACGTTTATAATTTCAGGGTCAGCTCCCAGGGATTCTAGTAAGGTTCCTGTGAGGTGTCTTCTTTTAAGAGGAAAACTCTGGCGTTAGGCAGGATTAGTCAGGGCAGATCGCAGGGTGATTTCTAATGTTATTTTCTCCTGCCTACTCTGTTTTACTTATTCAGCTATTTTGACTGCCCTTTGTTTGTTTTGTGTTTCTTCAATAAACCAGTTTATTTTGCATCTTTGTTTATTCTTTATTCGGTTCAGGGACAAACGTAACAAAACCAAGATGGGCCTAACAGACTAAGCCTTAGCTGTTGAGAAGGGGAGTTGGATATACATCAGCTTAGCTTTGTCTCTATATTTCATGGATTGACTGCAGTTCACATTTATGACACTAGATGTAGCTGTTACCAAATATTTATCTGCAGACACTCTGTACTTTGTTGTTTTGATACTGTTGGTACACTTCCTGTTTTAGTGAATGCTGTACTAGATCTGATATTCACCATGTGAGGTGAAACTTCTCTTACTGCACTCATGTTCCAGTAAAGTCTGTTCCTGTTATATACAAATGTCTATCTGGTTTTGACTCTGCCACATCCAGCATTCACACTCTGCAACAGGGATGCCCAGGTATGTGCATCATCTATTAGCAGGCAATGATGAACACCACTTTGGACCTATCAGTAGGAAACTGAGGGGCATAAGCAGAAAAAAAAAAATCATCTGACAGTGACTTTTTAGTTAAATCAATCTAATAAATCAGGGACGTTGCACTCAGGACAGTAGAAGTGGTCAGATATATGCAGTGTTAGATACACAGAAGCAGAAGATCAGCCATGGTCACATGGATGCAGAGGTTGGTACACAGGAAAAGAGATCAGCCATAGTCAGACATATGCCATGTTTGGTACGCAGAAGCAGCAAGAGTATTGCAGGGAAGCTAGATACTGACAAGCCAGAATAACACAGGCACAGGAAGCTGTGGATTCGTATAGAGACAGCAGGCCCCACACAGATCATCAATTCTGCCAGTCTTCAGGGTCAGGAACTATGGTACAGCACACCAAAGAATCAATCACATAAACTGTATGATTGCAAACTAAAATTAGAGCAGACGTCATACATGCACAAAGAATATACAGACACATGTTCAAGACTGGTAACAAAAGTACTGAAACAAGAACAGGCTAGAATGTCCAGATAGCAGAGGTACTTGCAAAACAGAAGGCCTAGAGGCCAGAACAGATAGCAGAAACACATACAGGCTGAGAGACCAAAGACAGATAACAGAGGGCAAGTATTGTACAAGAGTCCAATGCAGGACAACATAGCAGAGGTATGCACATAACAGAAGAACGGGACAGGACAAACATAATCAGGAAGCCAGGACAAATAACAGATGCATACATGAAGGAAGTTCTGAAGACCAAACATACATGTCAGAAAGCCCAGAGGCTAAGAGAGATAACAGAGATGCATATATACATAGCTCCCAACCGTCCCGCATCTGGCGGGACAGTCCCGATTTTACACTGCTGTCCCGCGGTCCCGCTATGCCCTGAAGTGTTTTGCTATTAACAAACTTTATTAGGGTAGGGTAAAGGCTAAATGGTAGATGCTAAATCCTAGTGGCTAAAGGACCTTTGATGACGTCATGACCATGTGATCAGACTCTTGTGTGGGCGGAGCTATTCTGGATATTGCTGGACAGTGTGATGTTACACAGAGGATGCTGCTGGGAACGAGAGTGATCGAAGATGAGGATAGAAGAGACAGCATGTGTGACCAAGAGGGGGGAACTGGGGGCAGATGTAGGTGGCAGTTAAACTGAAGGCAGATGAACGGGCAATTAAACTGAAGGCACTTGAAGGGGGCAATTAAACTGGTGGCAGATAAAGGGAGACATTAAATTGGTGGTAGATGGAGGGGGCAATTAAACTGGTGGCAGCTGAATGGGCAGTTAAACTGAAGGCAGGTGAAGGGGGGCATTAAGCTGGTGACCGATAAAGGGGGACATTAAATTGGTGGTAGATGGAGGGGACAATTAAACTGGTGGCAGATGAAGGGGGGACATTAAATTGCTGGCAGATAAAAGGGGACATTAAACTGGGGCAGATGAAGGGGGCATTAAACTGGTGACAGATGAAGGGGGGGACATTAAGATGGTGGCAGATAAAGGGGGACATTAAACTGGGGGCAGATGGAGGGTGACATTAAACTGGGGGCAACTGAAGGAGGACATTAAACCGTGGGGGGTAGCTGGTGGGGGACATGTCTGCCTCCAGCTGCTCCATAGTATAATGTCCCCCTCCAACTACCCCCATAGTTTAATGTCACCCTCCAGCTGGCCCATAGTTTAATGTCATGCTCCAGCTGCCCCATAGTTTAATGTCATCCTCCAACTACCCCCACTGTTTAATGTCACGCTCCAGATGCCCCAGTTTAATGTCCCCCTCTACTTTCCACCAGTTTAAACTGGGGCACGAGGAGAGGGACTTAATACTGTTGGGCAATTGGAGCGGAACATTATAATGTGGGGGCATATAATGTTAGGGTGACTGTAGGAGCATTATATTATGTGGGGGCACATGGAAAAAAAAAGATGAGAATGGGCGGAGTCAATGTAGAAGTGGGTGGAGCTAAATTTGCCATGGCGCACGTAGCGTGCCGCATATTTTGTCCCTCTTTCTGTCCTTTGAAAGTTGGGAGGTATGTATATAGTGGAAACCCAGAATCTAAATATACATTGCTGACAGCCTCCAGGCAAAGACAGAAAGTGGAGATGCATACATATGGGAAGCCAGGAGTCCTAGACAGGTAAAAGAAGTATGAAAGTCAAGACTATAGGAACAGAGGAACAGGAACAAAGCGTTTCAAGATATAGGCCAAACTCAGGGCCAATGGACTTTATAAATGGTTCACATTCACAAAACAAGATGCCTATCTAGGATTCAGGGGATGGAATTCAGGTCAAACACAAGGAGTCAAGGTACCCATTCATATACAGGCTGAGGGTTATAGACAAAAGAAAAACATGAAACAGGAATTCATGATACCAACAAATTTACATAACACACAGGAATATTACTCTGACATATAGATAGAATGACATATGTGCAAATGTGAATACATGGAAAAAAAAGCTAGAGCACTGCACAGACAAACTGCACAGGTAGAAGGAAAGTATGCATCCAAACATGAAATCATGATGCATTAATATATAGCAAAAACTGAAGTGTTGCTCAGGGCATGTAAAGTGAAACAGACTTATACACACAGACAGGCAATGATTGACAGAATGAAGCCAGCAGATAGGCATACTTAAAGCAACGGGAGTGTGCACAGAGGTAACTAGATGGCTAGGTCTGCTGGGAAAGGTTATATGGATCACATTGCATCAGAGATCAGGTTGGTTCAATGCTCTGCAAACAGCCATAGGCAGTATAAAAAGCCCAGGTTGATGGAGAAGATGTCCCTTTTGTGGGTAGAGGGTACAGATTAGAAAGATAGGGTCTCAGACAGTCAAACTAAGATAGATAGGGTAATACACAGATAACACAGTGTGGCATTTGGGGGACTGGTGTACTTAGGAGTGGAGAAGAAAACTTAGGTTTAACTAATTGTTTGATAGAGAAAGATAGGAGACTGAGTAAAAGTGAATGTCTCATCACAAATACTGTAGACTCTTTGTATGTGTGCAGTATTCAAGAACAGACAATTTAGTCATTTCAGACAAACTCTTTTTGTAGCTTCTGGAGTAATGTAATGTGGCTCCTGCAAACATCTGATCTGCAGGGGTGAAGAGCTAGGCCACTTTATCCATAGGGTGAACTGTGCATCTGCATCGGACCCTATGGCAGCAGGGGCCCACTGTCAGCTGTCCCTTGCTAGTTCGGTCCATGCTAAACTGCAGTGCACACAAGGCCCTGGAGCAGCCTATACTTTGTGGAGCTCTGCACTGCCAATCAGCCACAAGAGTGTTGGACACGCCCCTTCTGTGGCCCCTGTTGAGAATGTTTTTTTCCCTTTCGTCCCACCAGCAGCACAATATTGGGGTATTTCTGCCCCTGTGTGCTGGTAGGAAAGTTGGGCCCCAAAGCACCCTCTGCCACATAAAATGTGTCACTGTTCTAAATAATACAAGGTTAGGAGGATAGGAGAAGTGATACTCTGCAGCGTTCAAAAATACAGAATAAGAGCAAATACTAAGAATTACACCCAGCATGCAGAATAGGAGAAGTGGTACTGTGCAGTGTCCATTTATACAAAATAAGAGTGTGGCATCCCAGAGCTGGCTGTGGCTTGGCTGAGGGTGATCTCTGTTATAATTGTATTGCATTATTTCCTGTTGGCTTGTAGCCTGTGTGACATAGCAGGGGATCCTGAGTCTCACACAACACAGCGCCACCTAGTGAGCCTCACACATACATCACACCTACCATATGATTGAATAGTAACCAAATGTCCAATGGGAGGACATCATCTGGTTAAAGGGGAGGAGTCAGCAGATCACTGGGTCCAGTGGTAACACCCCTTCAGGAAGGTCCTGTGTGAGTAGTTAGAAGTGTGGAGTGTTAGGAGGAGGAGATGAAGAGAGAAGTGTGATGTCCTGTAAAGAAAACATTGAGCTTAGTGTAGGTATCTCAAGTTCTAGACAGGCCCAGGAGGGTTGGAGAGTTGACATACTCCAGCTATTCAGAAGATCCTGTCCCCTGTCTGCCTAGCCATTGCCCTGAAGGAAGTCAAGCGTCATCATTTTGCCAGCATGAGACTGTGGAGAGAACATTCTGGAACACGTTCTCCGTAGTAAGTATCACAGGATCCAGGGGCCAAGGCCAGAGACCTGTGGAACATCCCGCCACCCTGACTATTGCACCCCGAAACTCTGAACTATCAGGACCACATAACGTGAGTGTGGAATATTTTGTGCTAGCATCGTGGTGGGCATCCTCCTATGAGCCAAATAGGAACCCAGACGCACCTTAGGGCTGTAACACTGAAGTTTAAAGGGCTAGGAACACCTTTCATTAAGTCTACCCTGCACCCCAAGACTTTGCTGTGTCACCAGGCGTACCCCCGTTATTGTGTATTGAAGATACTGCTTAAACCTTCCTCTAGTGTTAGGGTCGTGACCGACCCATTGCATACAAATTCTACATACATTTGTTTATTGCATCAAGACTTTTTGACTTTTTCAGGAACTTATTTTTAAACAAAATACAATAAAATAAAACTATTTTACTAAATTGTAAAATGCTCTTATTAAAATTATAACATTTGTGTTGTTGGGGTCAATTTCGACCCAGGTCTAATATAAGAGTAAAAAAAACAATAATAAGTCCCAAAACTGAACTCATAAACACAATATAAACCAACAGCCCACAGCCAGCTCTACCTCCAACAACTTGAGTTAGGGACATGTCCAGGCATGTATGGCCAAATCAGCTTACAGTTGGTACTTTGCAGAGTATACATCTTCAGTTTACACCATGCAACAATGAGGAGAAGATTAGATGCAAGCCATCAGTCTGATGAGGAGGTCACCAGTGCTGAAGCTGCTCCCGCTGAAAGATTCAAATCCAAAAGTGGCAAGATCATTTGGAGCTCAGTACCTCCAGATGTACATGGCAGGGCAGATGCTGCAAATGTCATAAAAATGACCCCTGGGATCACAAGGTTTGCTGTGACAAGAGTAAGTGACATCAAGACATGTTTTGATCTGTTTATGGCATTGTCAATAAAAAAAGTCATTATTGCTATGACAAACCTTGAAGGAAAAAAAAGTCCACGGCAACATGTGGAATGACCTTCATGATGATGACCTGGATGCCTACATTGGTGTTCTTCTCCTTGCTGGAGTGTACAAATCCTGCAATGAGGCCACTGATAGTCTCTGGGACGCATCAACAGGCAGGAATATTTTCCGGGCAACAATGTCACTTCAAAAGTTTCAAATGATATCAAGAGTCCTCAGATTTGACAACAGAGACACCAGAACAAAATCTGACAAACTTGCTCCCATCAGGGATGTTTGGGAGAAATGGGTGCAGCTCCTTCCACTGATGTTCAACCCAGGGCCAGAGGTGATAGTAGACGAACGTTTTCCCCCTTTCTGCGGAAAATGCCCCTTCCGGCAATACATGCCAAGTAAGCCAGGCAAATACGGCATAAAAATCTGGGCAGCCTGTGATGCAAAAACTAGCTATGCATGGAATCTACAGATTTACACAGGCAAGTCTGCAAGCGGCATCCCTGAAAAAAACCAAGGAAAACGTGTAGTCCTCGATATGACTACTGGACTGCAGGGTCACAACATTACTTGTGACAATTTTTTTACCAGCTATGACCTTGGATAAGAACTTCTCAGGAGGAAAATCACCATGGTGGGCACAGTGAAAAAAAAACAAACCTGAGCTGCCCGCTGAATTGTTGCAGATGAAGGACAGGGCTCCACTTTCCTCAAAGTTTGTTTTTACAGACACCACCACTGCTGTTTCATACTGCCCCAAAAAACGACGGAATGTGGTACCGATGTCCACACTTCACAAAGATGCAGCTGTGTCATCAGGAAGTGACAAAAAGCCCAGAATCATCCTGGACTATAACAAAAACAAAGGAGGAGTGGACAACCTGGACAAGCTGACTGCCACCTACACTTGCCAGCGAATGACTAGGAGATGGCCAATGGTTGTATTTTCCAACATCCTTGATGTGTCAGCATACAATGCATTTGTGTTGTGGACCCACATTCACCAAGGATGGAATTCAAAGAAAAAAAACAAGCGGAGGATGTTTCTTGAGGAACTAGGAAGATCCCTTGTCAAGGCGCACATTGACCAAAGGGAACGGGTGCCCCGAGACCCAGCCGCTGCAGCCTTGGTCCGACATCTCCAGAGCTCAACAAGTGCTTCGCCCACACCCACAGCAACACAAAGAGCATCATCACCAGCATCCTCCTCAACCAGCCCTGCCTCAACATCAACCACAACAGCCACAACCCCAGTGAGACCACCTGATTCTAAAAGAAAGAGGTGTCAGGTCTGCCCTAGCAATAAGGACAGAAAGACAAACACATCGTGCTTCGCCTGCAAAAAATACCTCTGCAAAGAACACACAAAAAGTTTCACTTTTTGCCACACATGCATCTAAATACTAATGCATCTAAAAACTAGTACTTGATTTCTGTTGATTTGATTTGCTTGATTGATTGTTGTTTGTTTGTTTGACCTAGAAAAGCTACTTTTTATTATTATTGCTATTAATGTTAATATAATTTTCATCTTTTATTTGTATTAAAGTTCTATAAAAAAAAAAAATCTGTTTTTTGCCTTTTTCATAAAGTAGTTAGATATGGGTCAAAATTGACCCGTAACACCATAGATGTTACTAGAGTTAATAATATAAAATATATATATATATGTATATTTTTTTTACATTTAAGAAATGTGTTCTAAAACCCTTCAGTAATAGTCAGGTATTATAACAAACTTTTTTAAGTTTATATTATTCTCTTGAGGTTCATTTGACAATATTTTTATATTGAAAATGAATGGTACGCTCTCAAATGAAAGGCCCAGGAGGCCACAATAAAAATATTAAAATCAATCCTTCCATGGATGAGAAACCCTAACAAGGTAACTAAGAGGTAAGAAACAAATTGGATCATAAATAACTGTTTTTAGGGTATCCTAGGGGTGATTTAAGACACGGGTCAAAACCGACCCGTTAACATAAGAAAGAGTAACAGAAAGCTAACACTAGAGGAAGGTTAAGCATTTGTGCCTCCACACCCATGGAAGAGTTTTCAGTAAAAGTTCAACTCTGTTTCAACTTTACAACTGTTTCTGTGTCTGACTCTGCACTGACAACATCATGGCGCCCCAAACACCACCAGTCGGCACAGTGTAGGGGAAGCGCCCCGGTGGAACAATCACCACCAACATTTGTGCAGCCCCCTCATCACCGGTACCAGTGGTAGTAATGTGGAACAGCATCAGCGCTGTGCCCTCGTGCCCAGAGACCGTGACAAGTCTGTGCTGTTTTCACCCTGCAATCCCAACTGTAGAGTTACCCCCCATCTGGTCACCGCAAGAGCAGATACTGATAATTACACCCATCATACAGAATAGGAGAAGTGGTACTGTGTAGTGATCATATATACAGAATAGGAGCAGTTACTAAGAATTACACCAGCATACAGGATAGGATAAGTGGTACTATGCAGTGTCCATATATACAGAATAAAAGAAGATACTGAAAATTACACCCAGTATACAGGGCAAGGGAACTTATACTGTGCAGCATCCCTATATACAGAATAAGAGCAGAAACTGAGAATTACACACAGTATACAGGACAAGGAAAGTGGTACTGTGCAGTGTCCACGCATATAGAATAAAAAGCAGATACTGAGAATTACACCTAGTATACAGGACAAGGGACGTGATACTGTGCAATGTCTATATATACAGAATAAGTGGAGATATTAAGTATTACACATATTATACAGGATTATAGAAGTGGTATTGTACGGAGTTCTGCTACTGTTGCTTTAAGATTAACGTGCCCGTCTGAGGAGCTTCTGCAGTGTCAGAGTTGTCTGGTCTTGTCCATTTACCAGCTGAGGAGGCATATTGAAATTTCCTTCCTCCTCAGCCAACTGCCTGCAGTTACCTTGTTTGGCTTTGTGACCTTTGTGTATTACTGTTTCACACCGATCTCCTGGAAACCGAACTTTGGCTTGTGACCAGAATACCCTTGTCTTCTGATTCAAACAAGCAATTTATATAGCTTGTTTACTGCTCTTTGTTTTCAGCCAGATTCTGCTTTTGATCTCCTTGAACTCATCCATAAAAGAATTGCAGGCCTTTTTTCAATATGGAACAAATTCTTGTGTACCAGATACAAGGAACTTCCCAGTTGATTCAGGATTTAGCAGAGAGGGTTCAACAGCAAAAGATAACTCAGTCTCAAGTTGCAGTAACATCCTTTATCCCAATTGATGCTAAAATAAATTTACCTGACAGATTTTCTGGAGATAGAAAATCTTTTGCTATCTTCCGTGAAAGCTGCAAGCTGCATTTTCTTCTGCGACCTCGTTCTTCAGATGATGAGCAGCAATGACTTCAGATCATTATTTTACTCCTGCAGGGAGACCTCCAAGTAGAGATGAGCAAACCTCTCAAGATTTGTTTTGTGTTCAGCAGCTCGGGTGCCTGATTTGTTTTGAGTTGAACAAGTTTGGTACAAACCACACCTTAAATTGGTTTAAAACATAGTTTAGAACACTCTTAGGGATCATAGGAACCTATCTATCTAATTTTTAGCTCTCTAAGGCAAACACAGCTGAAGTTATGTTAATGTGAAAATTACATGATTATACTCTGGGATCTCTTTTCAGATTCCAGAGTATAATAGATGTAGGCCCAGAAGAGGTGTAAAAAAAAAAAAAAAAAAAAAAATTCCTACTCACCTTCCGTTACTACTTTGGGGCCTCCTCGTAGCATCCAGTGTGTTCTTCTGGTGACATCTGGCACTCTTCGTGACGTCATTGACCCAGGGGTCACTGCTGAGGCCTATGATTGGGCCACCAGCAGTTACATGGGCACGCCGAGTGCCATGACTTAGGAAACTGAACAATTTGGAAAATTTAGCTCGAACAAGGGCTCGGTACAAACCAGTTCGCCCATCTCTACCCCTAAGCATGGGCCTTTTCTCTAAAACCCCATGCTCCAGAATTGTTTTCTGTGGACTATTTTTTGCTGTCCTGGGGTTACTCTATAATAATCCCGATCTTAAGGCTGTGGCTTTCTCTTCATCAAGGTTGTCGTCCAGCTGAGGATTATTGTTCAGAGTTAAAAAGGTGACCAGTTCATTCACAGTGAAATGATCCAGCTCTCTTTTGTCACTTCCGTCAAGGCCTAGGCAATGCCATAAAGGACTCGTTGATAAATTATCTGCAAACCACATCTTTAGATGAGACTATTGTGGGGAACCGCTCAGATAGATGCTTGGTAGCAGTGCAGGAAACAGGGACACAGAGGCTGGATCACACTCAAGTCAGGTGTTTATTTAGATTCAGGTGCATAACAGGTTTGCCTTTACAAAGGCACAAACAAAAACAAAACCTTCTCGGCTGAGAACTACCTACTACAACAAATGTTCCCTATCTATACAGGAGTCTGGCTGCCAGACTCCCGCTTAGGTTATTCAAACAGGGGTGGCACAGCATTACCTTGTTTCAGGTCCAGATACACACCCTTTAACTGCCTGGCTGGAAAAATACCTGTTCTCCCAAACCAAACCTTCACTTTTACACACTATGAGCACAAAAAGGAATGGTCTTCAGTCTCCACTCCTCTGCCTTCAATTGAGTTCAATCCTGAGTCACGCCCTGAACAGATGCAACTAGGATCCACTATGTCAATTCGTGATAGGAGAATATTCGGGGGGGGCCCCCCAGCATAAAGTTAAGTTTCATACAGTTTCATGCATATAGTTAAGACATCCCACCAAGCCATTGGCATGGGGTCACCAATGAAGTCTGTTATTGGGCCACCAGCGTTCATATGGGCATGTGTCATTATGTCATGAGGCCTGTGACCCTTGGCCCATGACGTCACAGAAGAGTGTCACCATTATTTTTCTAGGAAAGTTGTCCCTGCTTTAAATCGCCATGTGTCGTAGAAAGTGAGTATTTCTCCACACATGTTTCCACAGCTATTACCATTGCCACCACTCAGGCAGACATGTCCTGCGGCCTGGTCCATCATATTATGCCCTGCTTCATTGCCACAAATGTTGTCACAGCTGCCACCACTACCACCACTCAGTCAGACATATCCTACAACCTGGACCATCATATTATGCCCTACTCCACTGCTACAAATGTTGCCACAGCTGACTAGTGCTTAGTACCATTGTCACCACTCAGTTATACCAGACATATCCTGCGGCCTGATTCATCATATTGCGCCGTGACACACTGCCTCACATGTTGCCACCACTCAAAAAGACATGTACTGTGGCTTAGTCCTTCATATAATGCCTTGTCGCACTGCCACGTATGTTGCCACATCTGCCACTACTCAGTCAGGCATGTCTTGCCTACTGGTCCATAATATTATACCCTGCCACACTGCCATTCATATTGCCACAGCTTCCTCCATTCAGGCAAACATGTCTTGCGACCTGGTAGATCATGGTACACCCTGCCGCACTGCTACACCACATGTTTCCACAGCTGCCACCACTCAGGCAGACATGTTCTGCAGTCTGGCCATCATTTTGTTCCTTGCTGCACTGCCACACATGTTGTCAATGCTGTCACCACTCAGGCAGACATGTCTTGCACCCTGGTCCATCATATTACTCCCTGCTGCACTGCCACACGTTTCCACAGCTACCACCACTCAGACAGACATGTCCTGTGGCTTGGTCCATAATATTGCTTCCTGATGCAATGGTAACACATGCCACAGCTGCCATTGCTTGGGAAGATATGTACTGGTCCATCATATTATGCCCTGTGGCAGTGCCACACATGTTGCCAAAGCTGCCACCACTCAGTCATACATGTCGTGCATCCATCATTTTGCATCCTGACTCACTGCCATCACCAATGCCATCACCACTGCCACCACTTAGCCAGACATCTTTTGCAGTCTGGTCTGTCATGTTCTATACCAGGGGTCAGCAACCTTCGGCACTCCAGCTGCTGTGAAACTACAACTCCCAACTTGCTCTATTAACTTCCATGGGAGTTCCAAGAACAGAAGAGCAAGAATGCATGCTGAGAGTTGTAGTTTTACAACAGCTGGAGTGCCAAAGGTTGCCTACATCTGTTTTATACTATACTGTACTGCCACAGTATTGGCATAATAAAAAGAAAAACTATGTTAAAAAAGATTCCCCTGCAATGAAACCCATTAGTTATTCCAATACTAATACCATGTTGGTGCCACATCTGCTCCCAGAAAGGAACAATTTTTGGTGGGTTTTTTTTTTCAAAAAGCCACATCCCTTTCCATCTAGGCACACTTGCCACAAATTTTTCTTCACAATTACAAACTTTTAAGTCCCAAACTTCCAGTATATGGGTTAAAAAAACATGGTCATGTATCTTCATTTAAAACAGGCTAATATTTGGAGCATTTTTAATTCTTAAAGCATAAAAAACTGATAGCACAGTGTATTGTCTAAACATGCAGTTTGTATGCACTGTCTACTATCCGTTTTCCCATAGACATACTTATATACCGTGGGGAAAAAAGTATTTAGTCAGCCACCAATTGTGCAAGTTCTCCCACTTCAAAAGATGAGGCCGGCCTGTAATTGTCATCATAGAAAATCACATTGTCTGATTTTTAAAGAATTTATTTGCAAATTATGGTAAAATATAAGTATTTGATCAATAACAAAAGTTCATCTCAATACTTTGTTATATATCCCTTGTTGGCAATGACAGAGGTCAAATGTTTTCTGTAAGTCTTCACAAGGTTGGCACACACTGTTGGCCCATTCCTCCATGCAGATCTCCTCTAGAGCAGTGATGTTTTGGGGATGCCGCTGGGCAACACGGACTTTCAACTCCCTCCAAAGGTTTTCTATGGGGTTGAGATCTGGAGACTGGCTAAGCCACTCCAGGACCTTGAAATGCTTCTTACGAAGCCACTTCTTCATTGCCCTGGCGGTGTGCTTTGGATCGTCATGCTGAAAAACCCAGCCACGTTTCATCTTCAATGCCCTTGCTGATGGAAGGAGGTTTGCACTCAAAATCTCATGATACATGCCCCATTCATTCTTACATGTACACGGATCAGTCGTCCTGGTCCCTTTGCAGAGAAACAGCCCAAAAGCATGATGTTGCCACCCCCATGCTTCACAGTAGGTATGGTGTTCTTTGGATGCAACTCAGCATTCACTCTCCTCCAAACACGACGAGTTGTGTTTCTACCAAACAGTTCTACTTTGGTTTCATCTGACCACATGACATTTTCCCAATACTCTTCTGGAACATCCAAATTGTTCTAGCAAACTTCAGACGGGCCCGGAAATGTACTGGCTTAAGCAGGGGGACACGTCTGGCACTGCAGGATCTGAGTCCTTGGCGGCGTAGTTTGTTACTGACAGTAGCCTTTGTTACGTTAGTCCCCGCTTTCTGCAGGTCATTCACTAGGTCCCCCTGTGTGGTTCTGGGATTTTTGCTCACTGTTCTTGTGATAATTTTGACCCCATGGGGTGATATCTTGCGTGGAGCCCCTGATTGAGGGAGATTATCAGTGGTCTTGTATGTCTTCCATTTTCTAATTATTGCTCCCACAGTTGATTTCTTCACACCAAGCTGCTTGCCTATTGCAGATTCAGTCTTCCCAGCCTGGTGTAGGTCTACAATTTTGTTTCTGGTGTCCTTCCACAGCTCTTTGGTCTTCACCATAGTGGAGTTTGGAGTGTGACTGTTTGAGGTTGTGGACAGGTGTCTTTTATACTGATAACAATGTCAAACAGGAGCGATTACTATAGGTAATGAGTGGAGGACAGAGAAGCCTCTTAAAGAAGAAGTTACAGGTCTGTGGGAGCCAGAAATCTTGCTTGTTTGTAGGTGACCATATACTTATTTTCCACCATAATTTGCAAATAAATTCTTAAAAAATCAGACAATGTGATTTTCTAGATATGTTTTCTCATTTTGTCTCTCATAGTTGAGGTCTACCTATGATGACAATTACAGGCCTCACTCATCTTTTGAAGTGGGAGAACTTGCACAATTGGTGGCTGACTAAATACTTTTTTCCCCACTGTATACATATGTTACTGTCACTTTGACATTACTTTGGCTGTGTTTACCTTAGCGTGCTGGGAATGGGTTAGAGAGAGTCCTAGGATCCCTGACAGCATCATACACTATAGTTTATGCTAATTTAGACTCTGGTTAAATTTAATTGACTGTTGGGATAGAGTTTTGCCCATTTCTAGTTACATGTATTAGACATTGATTCTTATATTTAATATTGTCTGTTATATTTTTTAATCTCTTGATTGAACACATGGAAGTGGGACATTAGGACACATTTATCATTGCTTTTGCACCAGAATTCTAGTGTTATTATCTATTTTGCAACTTTTTAAATGGTTGCAGCTAATTTATTATCAGCCCCAATATTCTTGGTTGGTAGATTTGTAAATTTTACATCGTCACCAATCATTCGGTGGCTACTACCATTGTGCATTTGTGTATGAGTGAGCATGCATTATTATTGAAGTAAAAAAAATTTAGCATACTAATTTAGAACACTGTATTAAAAACAATAATTAAATAAAGAGAGTAAATGTTTGCCAATGAAACTGAGTTTTTTTTTATCTTTTCAAAAACAAAACAGTAGACATTGCAAATCTTTATCAGACATGCTATACTAAATGTTATCCATAGTACAATGTACGATGTTTGTGCTTCACCTCATATTGTATTTTATGGTATAGATCCTTACATGCACCGCATGCACATTTTAATGTACTCATGTGCTAGAATAATGTAGAACTTTTTGTTTGGTCTTGCTAGTGGTGTGCTGGGTGAAGCTTCTGTATGATAATGCAAACAAAACACTGTAACAAAAGCTACGCACACACCAAACTGTTGTCAGAGAAATTTAAAATAGCAACTCATTCTGGCGGAGGCAAAGTCAGCAAATACTACATACAGCTGTAAAGGTATATAAAAGCCTTTGTCAGCTGTCATTTACCACTGTAGATTAAAGGAGACAAGACCAAAACCATGGGAAAGGTAAGGCATTATAGACTTTTAGCTGTTTTAATCTGATTTAGTTTGCTGTATTTTAGAATAAGGCAAATGTAGTTAGAAAAATCTCTTAATTAAGATATGCACAGTAATAAAATACATTCTCTTTTCCAAGTACAGTGAGGTAAATTTTATGGCTGCCTAATTTTCCAAATTGTTACATTTTTATTTTAAATATCTCACTTCTGTTAGCACTACAAGGATTCACTGCATTTGGTGAGGTTCTGAAATCATTGTTGCAAACTTCAATGCATAAATATGATTTTATACATTTATACCTTGAGGGAGCCTGGATACCATTTTTTGCCCTGAGAGATGCCTCCCATAGATCAGTTAATCAAAATAACCTGTCAAAAAGCACACAGTACTAATACTTCTCATAGTTTCTGCCATGCTTGTGAATAGCATAACATTTGACTAAATATAATCACATATAAGCTCTACATGTATCTGAGCACAAGTGCTTGTTGCATAAGCTTTATGCTAAGGCCCCACATTGCGGAAACGCAGCTTTTTTTGTTATAGATTTTGCTGCATTTTTTTTTTAGCCAGAGCCAGGAGTGGATTGAGCAGAATGGAGAAGTATAAGAGCTCCCTATATATTTCCCATTCCTTTTGTAGCCATTCTTGGCTTTGGCTCAAAATCTGCAACAAAAAAAGCTGTGTTTCCGCAACATGGGGCCTCAGATTTAAGAAGAGAGATGGCTGCACAAGCTGATACAGCTGTCAGTCAAAGTACCCCTACTCTCCCAGTCGCTCGAACTTGCTCAATATCTTGTCTATCCCATAGTAAAAAATTTATGATTTTAGCTCAGATTTATACCAGAGTTGCCTTGAACTAAAGACTTGAGTTCTTCAGTTCAAGGTGACTTGAATTAAATGTAATTACACACAAATATTTTAAATAAGGATTTTCAAATATAAGTATATTCAAAATAAAATAAAAATGCTTCATGCACTTTCTTTGGGTCACCTAGGTAATACTTCTATTGTGATTGCATTTGTGTAGCAACTGATGTAAAAAATATGGATTCTAAAAACAGATGCAAATGGATACTTCATTGGATTACATAGAGTCAATATTTAAAAAAAGCATCTAAATAGACTTAATGACTTCTAATTTAAGTTTAATGACTTCCTGTATGATGTACTGTTCCACACAGGCTCTCCACAGTGGGGAGACAAAAACTTCCTGTCACACAAGGAACTTTCCTAACTATATAGTTATATTCTCCTAAAAAATTAAATTGACTATAAGCAGAAGGATAACTGCACTGCTCCAAGCAGGCGGATATAGTACAGTCTTGAGTTGCCCGTGTGATGCTGTGCTCATGCATCATGGGACTGATAACAGAGCAAAGAGAAAAGAAAAAAATACAAGCCAAGATGTTGTCTGATCATGAGCTGGGGGGATGCTGGATTGCAAGAATACGAGGGCAGTATATATATATGAAAGAAACCAGGAGAGACACAGATAAGCAAGTGAGGAGTGCAGGGAAAAAAAGGGTTTCTCTAAGTATTATCCCATCTAGAGATGTGTGAACATCGCAAGATATGTTTTGTAAATATTTGCAAATTTCTCCTTTTAGTTTAATTTCGGTCCGAACCAGAAGTGCTATTATACTCTAGGGAGGTGCAGAAAAATAATAAACAGTCATACTCACCTTCTCTCACCTCTCCTGCCCTCTCTTATGGAGTCAGTGGCCTTTTCCAGCCTCCTGGGTGATGTCAGGAACCCTGGGGTACTGTTAGGGCACAATCACTTGTATCAAAATGTCATGACATCAAACCACCACATGCGTCTCCGAGGCCACTGACATTATACAGCAGGCTAAAACAAGCCATAAGGGGCTGGAAGATGCCCAAGAACAAATACTGGACACAATAAAGAAGCCCAGTAGAGGTGAGGGAAGGCGAGTATGACCTCAACTCTGCCGGGGGCTCCAATTATAACCTGGGTTCTGAATAGCCACCAGAGTATAATAATGATTATGGGTTTGATCAAACCCAAAATTTGTAGAAAATTCATAACAAAACTGATTTGTTATGATCTAGTTTGCTCATCTCTACTTGCATACCTTTATGATTACCAAAAAAAAAACAAGCTAATGAACTATGACTGTATATACTGGAATTTTTAAAGTGAGATACAGATGTGTCATTCCTTACCTGTTCTCTTAGCTGAGCTTGCCCAGAGTAGGCACCTAGTTGAAAGGAAATTTCAAATATTATTTTTTCAGGCAGAAAACATCAACATTTTTAAATAAAGTTCATTGCATTTGGTTCAGAATCACATTCTCTCTCCCTCATTTAATGAAAGAAAACCCCACAATGGTCACAGAAATAACTTGAATCTGACAAAAGTAATAATATATGAAAATTCTATGAAAATGAACAAATGAAAGTCAGACATTGCTTTTCAACCATGCTTCAACAGAATTTTTTAAAAAAGAAAACTCATGAAACAGGCCTGGACAGAAATGATGGTACCCTTAACTTAATATTTTGTTGCGCAACCTTTTGAGCCAATCACTGCAATCAAATGATTCCTGTAACTGGCAATGAGACTTCTGCACCTCTCAACGGATATTTTGGCCCACTCCTCATGAGCAAACTGCTCCAGTTGTCTTGGGTTTGAAGGGTGCCTTTTCCAGACGGCATGTTTCAGCTCCTTCCAAAGATGCTCAATAGGATTTAGGTCAGGGCTCATAAAAGGCCACTTCAGAATAGTCCAATGTTTTCCTCTTAGCCATTCTTGGGTGTTTTTAGCTGTGTGTTTTGGGTCATTATCCTGTTGCAAGTTCCATGACCTGCGACTGAGACCAAGCTTTCTGACACTGGGCAGCACATTTCTCTCTAGAATCCCTTGATAGTCTTGAGATTTCATTGTACCCTGCACAGATTCAAGACACCCTGTGCCAGATGCAGCAAAGCAGCCCCAGAACATAACAGAGCCTCCTCCATGTTTCACAATAGGACAGTGTTCTTTTCAAGATATGCTTCATTTTTCCATCTGTGAACATAGAGGTGATGTGCCTTGCCAAAAATTTTGATTTTTGTCTCATCTGTCCATAGGACATTCTCCCAGAAGCTTTGTGGCTTGTCAACATGTAGTTGTCAACAAATCATAAAAAAGCCAGACTGGAATTTTCCAAACTACATTGTGGGTTTTTCTTTCATTAAACGAGGGGTACCAACAATTTTGTCCACGTGTGTATATTGACACGACAGTGAATAATGGACCTTTTTAAGTATGTTACATGGCAGCATTAAATTTAATGTCTGTGAATGGGGGCTATTCACATGACCATTATTTTTATGGTCCGTTGTAACAGATCATAATAATATAGGTCATGTCCTATTTTTGTCCATTTTAAAGGATCTTTCTGTACACTGTACTGTATGGAGGATCCATGAAAATGGGCGAACTTTGGGTGCAAGATGGTTGTGAAAAATGGACTTCTGCATGAAGCCTTAGTTGACTAAAAAATTTGAATTTGGAGCAGATTTCTACTTTTGCGTCACAAAAAGTGAAATCCGCAGCAGAAGTTCTGCTGCAAATCTATAACATATACAGAGACTATTTTGGATTTAAAAATCCACAACATAATCTGAGTTTGAACATATCCAATATTTTGATATAACTGATATAATGCATTCATTTTATTTTCACTTGAACAGATAATCTTTTATGAAGATAAACATTTCCAGGGTCGCTCATATGAGTGTCACTCTGAGTGTCCAGACTTGTCTTCGTTTTTTAGACGTTGTAATTCCATCCGTGTAGAAAGTGGAAATTGGATCTTGTATGAACATCCCAACTACAGAGGACACCAGTATTTCCTTCACAGAGGAGAATATCCTGATTTTCAGCAATGGATGGGGTATAATGACTCCATTAGGTCTTGTCGTCTCAGCCCTCAGGTAGTATATTTAAATACCATCCTAAGAGGCAAAATAATATACATTAAAAAAGAGATATATAAATTAATTGATTCGCTTCTTCTCTTTGTTATTGCTTAACAAGTAAAAGTTACTAGAGCAACAAAAAACACGTAAAACATTCTGCATAAAATTTACAATAATAGCAGGAAGAATACAATATTTATTTTATTACTCATCTATGGTGAAAGTTAGAAGCTGGTTACAGAGTTCTTCCACTTTTTCTGAAGAGGTGGAATTTTAGGCTATGGCAATATGCAACTAAAAGCAAAGCATATCTTTTGCGACTCTCTGGGAAAAAAACTGAGCAAAAATGCACCATATTTTTTTCTGCAGCATTTTTAATTGAGTTTTTGCTGCATTTTACTCTGCATTTTTTTATTCCCTTATTAAATCTATAGGGAAAACACAATTCCTCACCTAAAATGTTGTTTTGCCAAGTGGGGCCTTAGCCTTATAGCTATATTCACACAACAGTGAATAATAAAATAATTGTTTTAATGGACGTCACACAGCAGCATTAAATTCAATTCAAGTCAATGGGGGCTATTCACCTTACCATTAATTGGACAGTCCGTTGTAATAGAACATCAAAATATAGGTCATGGGGGATCTGTGAAAACAGGTGCTCCTAGGGAGCAAGATGGCCATGAGAAATGGATGTTTTTCCCGGCCGTTTTTCACCTTGGATATGTGAATGTAGCTTTACCATTCAGTTGCGTTTGAAAATTTGAACGATGGAAGAGAGAATCTGATGTTAGGCTATAGAAATGTTAAGCAGCAAACAGATGTAATGTTTTATGCTAATAAGGCATGCACAACATATACAACTTGTCAATGCCTAAATTGTGGTGCAAAAGCCATGGTAATTTTCTCCTTATAGTGTGTTTTGGGAGGTTTCTAGAGTTTACAACAGAGATATATAGGGAGAACAGTTGTGGAACTCCATTTATGTCTACAAAATTGAATTGCTCCATGATTTGTCAAAATTTCTTTAACTTTTTCAAATATAACTTTGTTAAAACAATTACAAACTAGAAATCAATGTATACAGTATATAATGGGTAACTTACTTGTTCTACATTTGTAAATTTATATTTATATTAGGTAACGTATTTTATTTTCTATATAATCATATAGAATTAATGATTGTACATTGTCACTTATTGTATGCTTATTAACACAATGTTTTCTTTCAAAAGCATGAAGGCTCATTTAGAATCAATATTTATGAGAGAGAAGATTTCGGAGGACAAATGATGGAATTCACTGAAGATTGTCCTCATGTTTTTGAGAGATTCCACTTCAATGATATTCACTCTGTCCATGTACATGATGGATACTGGATGTTCTATGAGGAGCCCAACTACAGAGGACGTCAGTATTACCTGAGACCAGGAGAGTACAGGAGATACAGTGACTGGGGTGCTACAAACTCCAGGATTGGTTCCTTCAGGCGTGTCCATCACTTCTATTAAAAAAAAATGGATTTACTATAACACCCAATAAAGTATTAAAACATTACTTTTTGTTTTATGTCACTAATTTATAAGACAGTTTCCAATCCAAAAACAATAGTGTTATTTCACAGCTGAAGGCCTGTTCCCGCAATGCAGATTTGGGGCTGAGAAGAAAACAGATACTACATGTGTGTGACAGATAAGAGAGTTAGCAGTACTTTCCCAAATTTACCTGTCAGAAATTCTAATGGCTATTTAGATTTTTCCTTGTCACTGTATAATCTAATTATAGAAAAAAGCTAAATTTAAAAAAATATATTAATTGTATAAAGTGAATATATTTATTTAGTACAGCAAGGACAAATTAAAAACATTTTAAAATACATCTACTATCTATCTATCTATCTATCTATCTATCTATCTATCTATAACTTGGTCCATCACTTCAGACATAACTCATATTGCTAAAGCTTGTTATATAGGCAGAAAACTATTTACACAGTATAATCCGAGTTGGCACAATGAATACACCAAAAAAACAAATAAATCTGAAATATATAAAATAATCCTCTTGTGAAAAAGGTCCAATATTTATAGAATATCAATCAATGGAAATTACTAGAAAACTTAAACTGAACCTAAATGAGCAAAGAGAACAAAAAACGAAAAACAAAAATGTTGGTTTCTGAGTAAGCTGAAATTTCTGTGAACCAGAAAGGCTTTCCAATAATTCCTTACATTAGCTTTTCAGCCAATCATAATAACTAAAGATGGGCAAACCTATGAAGATTTGTTTTGTATCGGTTTCGCCTTGTCTGGTCCTAAGATTTGTTTAACCACTTCCATTCCAGATGCTTTACCCCCCTTCCAGGCCCGACACATTTTTGGGTTTTTTGTATGTGCGGTTCTGAGGGCTGTAACATTTTTATCATATGTGTTATTCAAAATATTTCTGCGTCTTTTTTTGGTGACACAAAGGGCTTTATTTTTATGTTTTTATTTTTGCATGTGTTTTAATTTTTTTTATATCCAGGAAAATCTAAACAAAAGAGGAGGGAAAACGTGTCTGTTTTTCACTTTTATTTATTTTTTTATTTAATAACACAAAGTACTACTAAAAAACTTTTTAAAATAGTTTTTACTCTTCATTATGGTAATTTTTATTTTGTATTGTCATCGGGGGTGGGGCTATAACCTTTAATAATGGCGTGTTATTGGCGTATTATTTTATTTACTTTTTTTTTTTTACTTTACTCTTCATTTTTGTTCTTTTTTTTTTTTTTTTTTTTTTTACATTTTGTCCCATTAATATCATAATAGACCTTTGGGGACATCTGGTGACTTTTTTTTTTGTTGGGGAGGCTGATTTCCCCTGTAACTGGGGCTGGTACATTTAGCCATAATGCTGCACCTCCCTACATTTCCTCCCTCATCTCTGTCTATCACCCAACCCGTACTCTCCGTTCACTCAATGACCTAAGACTAACATCCTCTATTATCAGAACCTCCCACGCTCGTATACAAGACTTCTCCCGAGTTGCACCACTTCTCTGGAATGCTCTATCCCGGACTATTAGATTAACCCCCAATTTCCACAGCTTCAAGCGCAAACTAAAGACATATCTTTTCAGACAGGCCTATCACAATTCCTAATGTAAACCCTTCTGTAGTTAGAATCCCTAAAACATACCCTCTGTTCAAGCTCCCACATTACCCCACAGGATATGTTGCTGTATCAGACTAACTTTATATGTCCAGGCACCATCTGCACGTTAAAGACACGACTGGTGACGGCTCATACAGCTTTATATATGTGTAATGACAGTAACTCCTATTACAGAATTGTCTGGACCACTGTAAAAGTAATGCTACCTCCGATGCCGCCCCTGCTACCTCCTGTGCCACCCCCTCTACCTCATAGATTGTAAGCTCTTGCGAGCAGGGCCCTCAGTCCCAGTGTGCGAATTGAATATTTCTTTGTAATGTATCTTTTTTGTCAGTACTTGAACCCTACAAATTGTACAGTGCTGCGGAATATGTTGGCGCTATATAAATAAAATTTATTATTATTATTAGCCACAATTGCAGGAGGAATACAGCCTCCTCCATGTTACTATAGAGCTGATCTGGGTCCTGTAGGACTCAGCAGCTCTAACACACGCTGATCCCGGTGGATCACGTAACCGCCGGGTCAGAGGGCATCCGCAAGATGGCCGCACCCATAGAGGTGTATACAGCAGTCATTCAGCGCTGTATAAACAGTGATCGGGATAGAAGGGAAGGTAATAAACCTTCCCTGCCTTCTCTCTGGGAGCTCCAGCTGAAGTTACAGCCGGCTGCCCGTTTCAGCAGCTGCACGATTTTGTGCAGCTGCTGATTTCTGCTTGGATGTACCGGTGCATCCTTGCAGAAATAGACAACCACCCCTTGGACATATATAGTCTATGGGTGGTACGGAAGTGGTTAAGGTCGAACATGTTTGTCATGAACCAGAGCTTAAACTGGCTTAAACATAGTGTATGACACTGCCATGACCCTGTTTCCTCCAACTAGCCCATTTCTATCTCTCTAAGGCAAACATATGGTGCACCAACATGATGTTGGTATTGGATAAAGCAATGGTGGGGCTTTTTGTTTTATTTTGTTATTATGCCAATAATGTTGAAGTGGGAAGTGGCAACTGCAGAATTTGAAGAAAACCTTGTGGAACACTGTCAGTGTGCCTGCAGTTGAAAAGTGATAAAATAATTGAAGTCTATTTATTGCAAATGGTGTGCAGATAGTTTGTGCGGGGGTACATTCTGTGTTCTCCAGTCAATGTGCATTTGGGAGTTGAGATGCAAGTTCTTTATCACTTTTAGTGTTGTTTTGTATTTATTTTAAGTGGCAGGAGCACATTGGATCTCTGCAGATGACTCCATGAAATATTTTACTGTGGCGCCAGTGTGAATATGTGTTTGTTTTGACTTTATTAAAAAGCCACCAACAATTATAATAATAATAATAAATAATAATAGTCCTTTAATAGTCCCACAGTGGGGAAATTCAGTGTGTTACAGCAGCAAAGATAAGATAAGATAAGCAGATACAAATACAAATACAACATGTACAGGAATGTTCCAAGGTGAGAGGCATTACATTAATAGCAGACAGACAGATAGGACGTAGCAGAGGGGGGGGGGGATTTAACAGGCAGAGAGATATTTCAGTTCTCTGTATGTAATGATCTCCGCTTAGGTCGGTGTTGGTTGTACAGCCTAACCGCGGTGGGGAGGAAAGACTTCCGATAGCGCTCCTTCTCACACCTAGGGTGGAGCAGTCGGTCACTGACAGTACTGCCCAGCGCAATCACAGTCTCATGCATGGGATGGGAGTTATTCTCCCGCATGGAGCTCACCACGGACAGTATCCTTCTGTCACCCACCACCTGCACTGGGTCCAGTGGGCTCCCCAGGACAGAGCTGGCCCTTCTAATCAGCTTGTCAAGTTTATTTCTGTCCCTGGTTGATATACTGCTCCCCCAGCAGGCCACTCCAAAGAAGATGGCTGATGCCACTACCGAGTTGAAGAAAGTCCTAAGAAGTGCCCCCCGGATTCCAAAGGCTCTCAGCTTCCTAAGCAGGTAGAGCCTGCTGTGGCCCTTCCTGTACAGGGCCTCCATATGATCTGCCCAGTCCAGCTTATTATTAAGGAGCAAACCCAGGTACTTATAGGTGTTCACAATCTCGATGCCCGTCCCCAGGATGTCCACTGGTTTTGGAGGGCATCTGCCTTTACGGAAGTCCACCACCATCTCCTTGGTCTTCCCCGCGTTAATCTTCAGGTGGTTCTGGTGGCACCAGTCCACAAAAAAACGGTTCAGTTCTCTGTACTCCCTGTCATCATCGTCTGTGATGAGGCCTACTATTGCAGAGTCGTCAGAATACTTCTGTAGGTATCAGCTGGATGACTTGCACCTAAAATCAGCAGTGTACAGTGTGAAGAGGAAAGGGGCGAGAACCGTACCCTGAGGTGCCCCCGTATTACAGATCACGGTACCTGACACACAGTCTTGGGATCTCACGTATTGAGGTCGATTTGTGAGGTAGTCTAGGATCCAGTTGGAGAGGTGGTGGTCCACTCCAGCAAGGTCCAGCTTGTCTCTCAGTAACCTGGGCTGTATGGTGTTAAAAGCACTGGAGAAATCAAAGAACATTATTCTCACCGTGTTCCCTGGTTTTTCCAGGTGAGACAGAGCCCTGTGCAGAAGGTGGATGATGGCATCATCTACCCCAATGCCCGGTCGATAAGCAAACTGGAGAGGGTCCATCCCTCTTTGACAGCAGATGTGAAACCAAAATGGCATTGGTATTGAAAGAAGCAATGGCATGGGTCTTTTTTACTTACAGGCTTTTTTTTAATATAATTTTTTTTTATGCCAACACTGTGGTACCAACAGTGTGGAATAGTAGAATATGATGGACCAGGCCGCAGGACATGTCTGGCTAAGTGGCTCCAGTGCTGGAAGCTGTGGCAGCATAAGTGTCAGGGCAGTATGAAATAATATGGTGGACCAGGCTGTAGGACATATCTGGCTGAGAGGCAGCATCGGTGGTAGTTGTGGCAATATGAGTGGCAGCACAGTATGATGTAATGTAATGGATCATGCTGCAAGAGATGATGTTTAGGAGTAGCAGGCAGCATCACAAGTATAGTAAATGGAATAGGATACAGGGAGACAGTGGCAGATCTATTTGGTCCTCACTGATCCATTCCTGATTCATTTTGGCAAAAGTAATTTTTTTCCATACTACCTGTTGATAGTTTCATCCTTTTAGTTGCTACAACGCCACCAGCAGCACTGAACACCCTCTCAGCCATTACACTTGAGGCTGGACAAGATAAAACTCCAATGGCAAACTGGGCCAGCTCCTTCCACTGCTCTAACTAACTGGCCCAGAATTCCATGGGGTCAAAGTTATCTGCTGGAATATGGGAGGATTCTAGGTATCTGCTGGTGCAGCCAGTGGGTGTCAGTTACCTGCTGTGGGTCTGGTTGGCACTGCAAGGCAAAAAATGTATGATTTATCATGTTCCAGATGCTGGTAATGCTGCTGGTGAGGTGGACTGGGAGTTGGCAGAGGCCACCTGGGCAGAGATGTGATTAGCACTTGCAGTGGTCTCCCTAAAAACTTAAGCAAGCTGGGCATACAGCCTATCATGATAACATTCCAATTTTGCCTCCATTTGAGAGGCACTGAAGAATTTCCCCATTTTAGTTGTACAGCATTGCGATCCAGTATTCATCCTTCTCCATCGAGCTAATAATACGCTTGTCACTGTGTAAGCAGTGAAGCATCACAGCCTACCATGCTTGCAAGTATGTGCACAAACCTAGGCGCCACATCACTACTAGGGATCTGTGTCAGTGGAGATGAACAAGACATGGTTGACAGTCCGAAAGGGCCCTGTGGTAAATTATGTGTTAAAACATTAGAGTTGAAGGAATAAACAGAAGTCTGACGAAGATCACATCACCCTCCTCCTGTGACTGAGATGAGCAAACTAAGTAATCAAAAACTTCATATTCACTCCCCATCCTGCGGCTACTGGCAGCACCAGCACCCCTTCCCCTGTCCTGGTTTTCCAGTCATTTTACTGCACTGCTTATATAATTGTTATGGTAAAGTCCTTGGAGCAAATATCAGAAAATAGCAGGATCTGGCTCATAAGGGAGAGCAGTAAAACTTGCTATTTAAATAATACAGCACTGAGATATACAGTGGGGAAAAAAAGTATTTAGTCAGCCACCAATTGTGCAAGTTCTCCCACTTAAAAAGATGAGAGAGGCCTGTAATTGTCATCATAGGTAGACCTCAACTATTAGAGAAAAAATGAGAAAACAAATCCAGAAAATCACATTGTCTGATTTTTAAAGAATTTATTTGCAAATTATGGTGGAAAATAAGTATTTGGTCAATAACAAAAGTTCATCTCAATACTTTGTTATATATCCTTTGTTGGCAATGTCAGAGGTCAAACATCTTCTGTAAGTCTTCACAAGGTGGTACACACTGTTACTGGTATGTTGGCCCATTCCTCCATGCAGATCTCCTCTAGAGCAGTGATATTTTGGGGCTGTCGCTGGGCAACACGGACTTTCAACTCCCTCCAAAGGTTTTCTATGGGGTTGAGATCTGGAGACTGACTAGTCCACTCCAGGACCTTGAAATGCTTCTTATGAAGCCACTCCTTATTTGCCCTGGCGGTGTGCTTGGGATCATTGTCATGCTGAAAGACCCAGCCACGTTTCATCTTCAATGCCCTTGCTAATGGAAGGAGGTTTTCACTCAAAATCTCACGATACATGGCCCCATTCATTCTTTCATGTACACGGATAAGTCGTCCTGGTCCCTTTGCAGAGAAACAGCCCCAAACCATGATGTTGCCACCCACATGCTTCACAGTAGGTATGGTGTTCTTTGGATGCAACTCAGCATTCACTCTCCTCCAAACACGACGAGTTGTGTTTCTACCAAACAGTTCTACTTTGGTTTCAGCTGACCATATGACATTCTCCCAATACTCTTCTGGAACATCCAAATGTTCTCTAGAAAACTTCAGATGGGCCCGGATATTTACTGGCTTAAGCAGGGGGACATGTCTGGCACTGCAGGATCTGAGTCCCTTGCGGCGTAATGTGTTACTGACGGTAGTCTTTGTTACGTTAGTCCCAGCTTTCTGCAGGTCATTCACTAGGTCCCCCTGTGTGGTTCTGGGATTTTTGCTCACTGTTCTTGTGATCATTTTGACCCCACGGGGTGAGATCTTGCGTGGAGCCCCTGATCGAGGGAGATTATCAGTGGTCTTGTATGTCTTCCATTTTCTAATTATTGCTCCCACAGTTGATTTCTTCACACCAAGCTGCTTGCCTATTGCAGATTCAGTCTTCCCAGCCTGGTGCAGGTCTACAATTTTGTTTCTGGTGTCCTTCCACAGCTCTTTGGTCTTCACCATAGTGGAGTTTGGAGTGTGACTGTTGGAGGTTGTGGACAGGTGTCTTTTATACTGATAACAATGTCAAACAGGAGCCATTACTACAGGTAATGAGTGGAGGACAGAGGAGCCTCTTAAAGAAGAAGTTACAGATCTGTGAGAGCCAGAAATCTTGCTTGTTTGTAGGTGACCAAATACTTATTTTCCACCATAATTTGCAAATAAATTCATAAAAAATCAGACAATGTGATTTTCTAGATATGTTTTCTCATTTTGTGTCTCATAGTTGAGGCTTACCTAAGATGTCAATTACAGGCCTCTCTCATTTTTTTAAGTGGGAGAACTTGCACAATTGGTGGCTGACTAAATACTTTTTTTCCCCACTGTAGGTCCCAGACAGACACCCAAACCAGTTCACCACTGCCAGCCATGAAGCCAGATGGATTATGCCGAATTTGGGGTCCAAGTTCTTACCACAGAAACCTTATGAGAAATAAACACTCCACAATCATAAATTAAACCTGAACCCATGATAAACTTATAAGGCTGATCAGAAACAGGAAGAAAAATCAGGAGAGTAAACACCAAGGCCATTAGTCATTTCAGGAGGAAACACCAGAGTTAGAATCAGGAGACAAGAAGTTTTCTGATACCAAGCCAAGGGTCGGTTCCTAGAGATCACGTCAGAATCAGGAGACAATCAGTTTTCCAGTATCAAGCCAAGGGTTGGTTCCTAGAAATCATATACACAGTGTGTATTTTTTTTTCACAAAAAACTCTATAAAACACTAAAAGCACTGAAAGGGTAGCCTTGTCAGTAAGTATTAGACTAGAACACACTGCATGATAATGGCAGTTTTTCTGTATTGGTTAACAAAACACTATAGACTACAACACACCGCACCACTGAGCTTGTTTTTTTTTGCCATAACTAGGCACTTTGTATGTATTGGTTAATAAAAAACACTATTGCAGGGAAAAAAAAAAACTTAAGACACACCACAGTGGTGCACCGAATTATTTACTGCAGTTTTGCCACTTTTAAGCTGCATTCATTACAGTATTTACCATACTGCATCTCTACTGTTAACTATTTCTTGTGAAGCCGCATTAATTAACTAACTTACCAAGCAACAAATCCAGTGTGCAAGAGCTGCAAGCAGAAAATAAGCTGTGGCCTTGCAGGCACAAATGTAAAACTATGTCTCTCCATTTTCACATGAAAAAGCATCACCAGCTCAGATTTGGTAAAACAGAATTAGCAGTGGCAAGCAAAGTGAGCAAAACTATCTTTCTCCTCCACCTCATGGTCTTTCTTTTAAGAAGACCATATCCACAACTAATACATCATCATCACCACCATTTTCTTCTCTTCCTCTTCCTCTATTCCAACATGTCAGAGTGTGTAACCTGCTCCTTGAATATGTGGGAAATGGGGTGCATACAAGTCTCACCACCCACCATTGGTTCTTTCCATACCACCATATGGCATCATCTGACTAGCCTACCTGTATCTGGACCAATGTCTGATAAAGAGACGAGTTCCCGAAACGTTAAAGTTCACTTTTTGCAGAGAAAAAAAACGGAGTGCCGTCACATTTTTTTACACTGCTCCTGGAATATGTCATGGGGAAAGCTGCATGGTACCATGGACACTTGAAGCAACAATTATGGATGGTGAATATATGTGGCAACAAAAATACAATAAGGCCAGGTACTAGTAGTCACACAACCCCATTTATGCAGATCCAGTTCCATCACTAGGTGGTTCTTATCCACCTCCTCCAGTTCCTCTTCACTGGACCATTTCCAATCCCAACTTCATCAGGGTAAGCTGTTGCTTCAATTTCCTGTTCTTCATTCATGGGGGAAAGGTGAAATGCTGCGATGCAGTTTCACAGCTAATAAGCCTGGGACAGAGAAGCCAAACAGCAGTATCCAGCAATAAATGCCCTGCTGGTTGTCTATCGGCCAACTACAACTCTGAAGTGTTGCCAGAGACAATGGCAAGAATATTGTGGTTTCACTGCAGTTGGATAAAATAACACAGTGGGAGAGATTTACTAAGCAAAATGCACCAGGATTGTCTTGTGAAATGTGTTATTGCACCACATCAAGTGTTATAGACACATTTTCGACTTGAAAAAGATGTGGGACTTATTGAAAACTGTGCGTATCCTAAGTTGTGACATTATGCGTCAAAAAATGCTGCATATTTTAGAATCATTTATGCCACATTTTTTGATGTGACACATTTGATAAATCCCCCAAATGTGTTATCTTGAAATCTGTCATTAGAGGATCATCAAGGAAATGCATCATCTCTTGTCCAGTAGGGACACCTGCAACATCAATGTCATTCTTTTACTATTTACCTTACAGCAAAGACTTACATTCAAGAAAAAAAGAAACAGAAGAATAACAGCTTCCACACTGGTGCACTGATGCTGTTGGGGATCCCCATTAACAAGCTTGCATACAAGAGGAACTGGAGGAAGATGAGTAACTGGGTCTGGATTGTGGTTGTCCTGGACTTAGAGGGGGACATTAATATTTAACTGCCTGGGAATGAGGCTAACCCATATTTATGTGAACATGATGATGATGATGACAATGACCATGCTGGTCAAAACCAACCATGGCATGGTTCTTGTTCAGTGCTCATATTCACAGGCATGGCAAGCTGCATGCTTTGTTGCTTAAACAGTAACAAGCATATTGTTAGCATCAAGCAAAGGGATAACTACTGGATCAACAAGCTTTTAGAACTTCACTACAAAGACAGTCAGAGAATCTTTCCAGCTTCTCAACTGGAGGCAAAATTGGTGTATTATCAGGATAAGCTCTATACATAGCTTTTATCAAGACAATTGTAAGTGCCAGTCGCATGTCTGTCGAGGCAGACCCTGTCCAATCCCAGTCCTCCTTACTCACCAGTGCCACCACAAGTGGCTGAGAAAGAATCAATTCCAGCAGCAGCTAGTACAATATTTGGAACATAATGAACCAGGCATTCTTTATTGTGCAATGCCAACCAGTTAATGGATACATACCGCCTGCACAACCAGGTTCATTCATACTTGGAGTGCATACTTACCCCAGCAGACATCCTTTACCATATGGACTTCAGGTCCTGTTTTCCATGCGTATACTGTCTTGTCCAGTGTCAAATGTAATGGCAGAGAAGGTATTCAGCACTGCAGGTAATCAGGACTGTCCGCATGGATCTGTGAGGATTTTAACAAACGTCCAGCTGATACTGATTACTATTTCTCCCATTGCTGATAGTGGACGGGGGGGGGGGAGACTTTTCCTGTGGTCTTGTCCATTATGTTCTATGCCATACTGTACTAACACTTCCACTGTTCTCCCCACTGTAACCACCACCATCTCCACCTAACCAGACATCTCCTATGGCCTGAGCCATCATGTTCTATTCCATACTGATGGTGACATTGTTGTCATAAAAAAATAAACCCCCAACCACCCCCAATCCTCCAAAAAAGGTGTTGTTTTTTCCAACACCAATGCCACGTTGGTGGTACATATAGTGATAATTATTGACTTCCCTTTTTTTAAATTACATTCCCAATTCCAATTCATCCATGTGTGTATGCTCATCCATGTGTGTGTATACTCAGTTAGCCTCTAAAAGGTATCGCCTGATTACTTCACTCTTCCACTATGAAAACACAGGCAGGCATCCTCCTCCAAAAGAGGATACATCTTTTAAAGCATTTTTAATTTGAAAAAGTGTAAAAATGTGTCAGTACAGTTAATTTTATTTATTTTCACTGCCTACCATCCATTCCCCCTCCCCCTACACAGCCTCTTAGCTTCCAGCTAAGGCCCCACGTTGTGGAAATGTTTTTTGTTGCAGATTTTGATGTGTTTTTTTGAGCCAAAGCCAGGACTAAATTGAGCAAAAGGTAGAAGTATAAGATCTTCCTATATATTTCCCATTCCCATTGTAGCTATTCTATGTTTCTGCAAAATGGGGCTTTAGCCTGAAACATTTTTCTAGTAGTACTTTGTGCTACTAAAAAAAGAAAGTGAAACATGTGGAAAACAGAAATGTTTCCCCTCCTTTTTCGTTTACATTTTCCCAGATATATATGAAAAAGAAAAAAAACATTGTGACAACTTGGGGAATTAGACCCAAAATGGCGGCAGACTCCTGGTCCGGACAGCGGTGGTTCGTGGTACTGGGCGCTGGAAAGATAGCATTCAGACAGTCCAAGTGTAAAATAAAACTGGCTTTATTCAGCTTAACTGCAACATAGCAAAACAACAAAAAACCTAGGCCACAGTTAGGGCCCTAACTGACTCCTTGTGACATTATTCAATTCCACCTGCAGACTGTTTGCATTGTCTAGCAGTTCTGCTTGAAACCTGTCCCCTTCTGTGACTTTTAGTTGCAGCTCTTGAAGTTGAGTCTCTACTTTTTTATGACTCTCCTGTAAGATTTGCACTTTCTGAGCATGGACAGACGACATCTCCATCAATTTTTTGTCTTTATTTTGCACCAAAACAGACAACTTCTCATTATCTTCACAAGATCCTGACAGCGCCCTCTCCAGGCTACATATTCTAGCTGTGAGTTCTCTTTCTCTTTGTTCCAGACATTCTGACTGATACTGCAAAAATTCACTTCTCTCACGTTTAGCAGTTTCAAAGTCATCTCTTAATTTTTCAATGACACTCTCTTTGGCAATGGAGTCTTGGACATGATGCTCCTTTAAATCCTGCAACTGCTTCTCGAGCACTTGCTTTTGCTCTACACTCTGTATACCTTTATTAGATAGAGCATATTTAATTTCTGCAAACACCTTTTCAGTGACACAGTCCATTGCAGGCAAACCCAGTGCCACATTTTCACAATGACTAGGATATAACCTCTTCATAGAGTCAAGCTCTTTCTTTAACTTCAGGTTCAACTTAAGGTTCTCTTTTTCTAATACCTCAAATTGCCGTTTCCAATCAGATATTTCATCCTCATCAATGAACCTGATGGTTTTAATCTCATCTTGAAGCTGCTGCACCATAATATTTTCATCTTTGGCGCTTTCATTCCACTCCAGTATGAGACATACAGTCATCAGGGACATATTCAATCATAGAACAGAGGTGCTTTAGAAAAACTGAGTCACTCTCATGCAAACTTTTATCTTTACTTGCATTCCACATGCTCTGTTCCGGGTTTTGTGTCTCTCTGCATTCAGACTGCTGCACTAATAAACCTGTGCATAACTTCTCTGCTTTTTTACAAGCTGGCATTCTCTTTTTCTTGCCCATGGTTTACTAACAAGATTACACAAAATTCCACAGCAACCTTGGGTTCAAGCGGCAGCAACTTTTTACTATCTTCTACAGGCACATGTATTCAAACAGTTAACTTATGTGGCACTACAACAACCAGCATTTTCTTCTGTCTTCCACAGAAAACACAAACATGGCACCATAGCTTTTCACATAGACTGTTTGCAATATCCAGCTTCTACACACATTACTTACTTTCTTGCCATCAGCAAGCACTTTATAGACTTCTGTGCCACAGTATACACAAAGTCCATTCCCTGGATTCCTCTTCCAGAGTTTTACTTTCACCAGTTTTGCACACACTTTGCTATGTTGAAATTCACTCACCCCTTCCTGGGTTTCTCCTTTGAAATCACAGATTTCTTCCAGCTGTAGGCCACAATGCACACTTAGCAGTACTGCAGTCACCAACCACTTGTCTTCCAGGACTTGCGTGGATCTCTTTATGCCCGAATCCGTAGCACCATATGTGACAACTTGGGGAATTAGTCTCAAAATGGCGGCAGACTCCTGGTCCGGACAGCGGTGGTTCGTGGTACTGGGCGCCGGAAAGATAGCATTCAGATGGTCCAAGTGTAAAATAAAACTGGCTTTATTCAGCTTAACTGCAACATAGCAAAACAACAAAAAACCTAGGCCACAGTTAGGGCCCTAACTGACTCCTTGAGCCCCTAACTAGCCTGACTATTGCTCAGCTCCAGCAACAGTCCCCTGTGGACCCCAGCCCTTCTGGGACAGACCATCTCTCTCTGTCCTTAGCTGGTCCACCATCTCCTGCTCCCTGCAGGATACTCCAGCCTTCTGGAGTTACGCGCCCCCACCCAAAGGCGTGGCTGAGAGCCTTTTCTGGCCTGGGCCTGGGTCGCTCAACAGCGCCCTCTGGTTCACATACTCACAACATATAAAAATAGCATAAAAATAAAGCCTATGTGTTACCAAAAAAAGATACAAAAACTATTTGATTGACCTGAACAAAGAAAATGTTATAGCCCTCAAAATGTGTGAAAACCTCCAAAAAGGTGTCTTGTTCTGAACCAGGGAAATTGGCTCGGTCCTGAAGTGGTTAAAGTTGACTTAATTTGCATTAATATTTTCCACCAACAAAATGGCCAATAGTAAATCAGATGCATTGTTCATCTCACCATAGTTAGGCTAACCTAAAAATATGAAACTTTTCATTGTCAGACTGCACACAGTCAACAAAATCTACGTATGAAGTCCAAAAGTAATCTAGCCCTTCAAGGGATTAATAAAAAGTTATAGATACTTAGATTTTTAATGTAATTTCATTTATGATCAACGTTACAAATTGTGTCTTCATTTTGAATTTTAAACATGTTGCATTGTTGTATTGTAAAATCCTGAACTTCTTTTATTTTCTGTAAAAACAATAGATCACACTGATGCAGTGTGCCAGCAGAAAAAAAAGGTTTTGTTCAGATCTCTACATAGCTGTTTAGGTACCATTAAAATAATAGGTGTAAGCAAAGGCACAAATACAATAGACACATAAAAGTGAACAATGAGGCTTTTACAAATTAACAGAAATCGTTTTACATTCTGCTTACTGGAAAAAAAAAATCAGCAATACATGAAATGTATACAACAGAGGATGTATATAAAGACAATTTCCACACTAGCTTCTCACTAAACTATTCTCGGTGGATTGAGAGGTTAAGCAGTGCAAAATGGGAAAGGTCAGTACAATAGATGCTAGTCAAAACTAGCCAAATGTAAACCTGTATGTGCAGTATATCTTGGAGGGCTATCAGTGATTTTTATGTTTCCTTGCCCAGAAACAATATTTGTGCCCCAATAGCTGAAAATATCCAAATTAAATAATTATACAAAAAGGGAAATGGAAGCATACAGGATTCTCTATGTTTCAGAATATATGAGTATTTTTAACATTTATTTATCTTTTGCTTACCAATGATATTTAATCCACAGATTATCTTCTATGAAGACAGAAATTTCCAGGGTCGCTCTTATGAGTGCAACTCTGAATGTCCAGATTTATCATCATACTTCAGTCGTTGCAACTCTATTCGTGTAGAAAGTGGAAACTGGATTTTGTATGAACATCCCAACTACAGAGGACACCAGTATTTTCTTCACAGAGGAGAATATCCCAACTTCCAACAATGGATGGGCTACAATGACTCAATTCGTTCTTGCCGCTTGAGCCCTCAGGTAAATTTTTTTGCATAGATAAAGTATTAAAGTTATAGTAAGATTGAATAATTTATACAATTTGGTAAAAGCAGCACTTCTACAGTTAATCCATATTTTTGTGCAGTAAATTACATTAGATCTTGACACCTGTTATTTAAAAATAATAGGGGAGATTTATCTTGCAAAATGCAAAATTCTGGTGTAATTTTCACCAAAAAAGTCTAACAAGCCTTGCCTCACATTTATCAAGTGTTTTAGGTACTTTTTAGACATTTTATGCCATATATGAGGAAGGAGGTATATCTTCACGAGGGCATGGTCTTATACCACAGTGTAGCAAAAAATGTGTCAGATTTTTTTATTGTAAAGTAAGGGTGGGTTCACACCTGCGCTTGAGTCCGTCCGCTGCCAATCTGAGTGAAAATCTCGGGGAACGGGATAGGCATCGGATACCGACAGGTTAGCGACGCATTGGTTAAAAACCTATTCATTTGAATGGGTTTTTAAAGCAATGCGCGGGTGTGCGCTTACACCCTCTGCGCTGAGAATCCTTTTTTTTTTGTCGGAAACAAAGTCGGATATGCAGGACTTCGTGTACGACGAAAAAAAAACGGCTTCGCAGCGCAGAGGGTGTAACCGCACACCCGCACATTGCTTTAAAAACCCATTCAAATGAATGGGTTTTTAACCAATGCGTCGCTAACCTGTCGTTATCCGATGCTTATCCCGTTCCCCGAGATTTTCACTCGGATTGGCAGCGGATGGACTCAAGTGCAGGTGTGAACCCACCGTAAGCCAACTAATAAGAGGTTTGAATTTAGGCTGACACATTTCAAACATCATCAGACACACTGATCTGAGGCAGTTTAAGACTGTCTAGTCTAAGTTTACTCAGTCTGACTTTTACCTAGTAAATCTGCTCCACTGTTTATAGACAATGGGAGTAAATAAATTAATGGCAGAAATGTACATATCAAACAACTGCGTTAATAGTCTTAATATACTAAACTACAGTTAACTGTTGAATTATTGAGTTTATAAGATGACATATTTATTTTTTCTAGGTGCTTAAATAGCAGTTCTGTACATAGATCATCACTCGCTGTACAGAGTGAGGCATATCATGTAAATTCCCTATTTCAAACACTAGGGCCAATTTTATAGGGAGCCAAATAATCGATCAGTATGTTTTTGCAGTGTTAGGTAGACCAGAGTATGGAAACCTACATAAAGACATCTATGTAGATATGTGGTCTTTGATCCAATTTGAACCCAGTACTGTAAGTCAACAGAGCTGTGATAAATAGACACAGTGATGTAACTCCCTACATCTCTTTCATTATCCCTACTACCTTACCTTTGCTCTATGTTATGCCAAATGACCTAAGAATATCATCCTCCTTAAACTTATGCAGTTCTCTGGAATGCACTACCCCAGACAACCAGATTGATCCTACCATTTACAGTTCTAAATGTTATTTTTGTTTTCCATAGCACCAGGGATCATTCAGAATCAGGATATATGAGAAAGAAGACTTCAGAGGTCAAATGATGGAGTTCACTGAAGATTGTCCTCATGTGATTGAACGTTTCCGCTACAATGAAATTAATTCTGCTAATGTACAAGATGGATACTGGATGTTTTATGAGGAACCCAACTACAGAGGACGTCAGTATTACCTGAGACCAGGAGAGTACAGAAGATATACTGAGTGGGGAGCTACTACTCCTAGAATTGGATCTTTTAGACGGGTTCACCACTTTCATTAATTAAAAAATTTAATTAGAATTCTGTAAAAATTTTGAAATCTTCATTAAAATAATTTTAAATTTCTGTTTTATATTTTGTTTCGCATAATATATGAAAAATCTAATTTTGCAATGAGAAAATAACATTCAATCCATAAGAAAGAAAAGTTCTCCTTTCTTTCACCTACAGTAATTTTTAAGATCTCCATTTTACAGGTCATACACAGAATTTTTATAATACGATTTGCAAATGTGTTGGTCATGATAATGGAGACGACAAATCTTTACATGTATACTTACCTATTTTAGAATGTACTATGTATGCACATTTTTAGACAGGCTAATTTGGGACTTGTGATAATATTTCCAACAATATCCCCAGTGGTCTAAAATGGCTTTGAAAATATATTTAGTATCTTTGGTGATCTAGGTTGAGAAAGGAGTTAATTGTAACATCATTGGTTATCTAAAGTCACTCAAAATCTAGAGTAATTTTGACAATTAACAACTAAAATTACTGATAGTCTATGACAATAATGGAAATGACGGCAATATGTGTTGTCATCCAAGGCATTGGCTGGATTAAAATGTAAGTAAAGTTTATTGCATTTAATCTAAACAGGTCCAAAGTTTTCTGTTGATTTTAGAAATCAAGAGCATGTTCTGTTGCTTCTACTTCTAGTTCATGTAAAGTGAAACTGGGTATACTATTTCTGTTTCCAGTGCATGGGCAGTATGCAAAAGAAAGCCAGGCTACTATATGTAAGTTTACTGCACATGTGCCAGAAATAAAAGCTGCTTAATTTCTGGCAGATTTGAGATGATGTGCCTCAGTCCAACAATGTGACCCTTCAAAATAGTATAATATATAGTACATATGTACGTACAAAAATACCACAAAATGTAAACATTATATAAATATAATATAACATAATATCAGTATTGTTCTACACAGTCCCCCTCCTACTTTTGACATTGGCAGCGCATAGCCCATATGAAGTAAATTATGTGTCGTGGTCTGACTTGATGGATGGATGATAAGGTGTGCGATAGATTGAACACACATCACTCATTGATGTCATGGGTAAAAAGAATGATTTATCAGAGATGCAAAGCAGGATGATTATTGACTTTTGGGCCATGGGTGGTAGTATTTGCCAAACAGCATATTTTGTGAGCTGTTCAAATACTGCTGCAATGAAAGTATATTGTGATTGGACAAATGGCACCATTGGGAATAACCAACATGGAAACTGTGGAGGACCATGTGCCATTCTCGTGAGAGTTTACTGTCAGTGACGTAGGTGTGCAAGGGTTAACCAACATGCTACAGTGAAGCAGCTCACCATAACAAGAATAAAAAGTAAGCTAAATAAATAAATTACATAAATAAATAAATAAATAATAAATGAGTCACATATTCAGCTTCATCAAACAGGCGAGAAACATCAGAGAACAAACACCCCGCAACCATTGTTTGAAAGAATATAAGTTGGTGGCAGCAGCATTATGGTCTGTTGAATTTTTTTCATGGCATTCTCTGTGCTCTCTCATCCATGTAGAAGGCATTCTAAACTGATATCGGTATGAATCCATTCTTGCAAATCACGTACACCCTCACATGCTGTTTGTCTTCTCTGGGTGGATGGAATCTTCCAACAGGACAATGTGACTTATCATGTGGCTAGAATTATCCTATAGTGGTTGGAAGAGCTCGACCAAAAATTCCAAGTACTTCCCTGGCCACCTAATTCCCCAGACTTGAACCCAATTGAGCATCTGTTGGACCACCTCGATCATTATGTTTGCTTTATGGATCCTCCCCTGCACACCCTCCAGAAAATGTGAGATGCACTGAAATCAGCATGGCTCTACATGCCTGAGACAACAAACCAGCACTTTTCTGGAAATACAACAGGGCTCATTTGAGGTCTCAATTGTTAATTTTTGGAACATTGGCTAACAATTGCCTAAAGATTTTACCAAGGGTTGTCATGGCTTTAGTGCCCAGCTAGTGCTGAATCATACTCTCCATAAAAAGCCAGTCCTTCCAGATACAGAAATGCCATATATGTGAATGTAAAGTGCTATTTGGGCACACAGCTGAGCTAAAAGGGGAAGAAATGCTGTTTGACTATTGGGGTGCAGATTTTTCAGGATTAGTTTTTGGAACCCATGTCACATTTGCAAAGTTTTGCTTGGGATTTTACTAGAGCTGCTCTCTCCTGGTTCTCCTCTTATCTCTCTGACCGCACTTTCTGTGTATCATTTGCGGGCTCTGTTTCTTCCCCTCTTCCCCTTGCCGTTGGGGTTCCTCAGGGCTCGGTCCTAGGTCCCCTGCTCTTCTTCCTCTACACAGCACCCATTGGACAAACCATCACTAGATTTGGCTTCCGGTACCATCTTTATGCTGATGACACCCAATTATATACGTCATCCCATGACATCACCCCTGCACTAATACAGAACACTAGTGACTGCCTCTCTGCTGTCTCAAATATCGTGTCTTCGCTCTATCTGAAACTGAATCTCTCAAAGACTGAACTGCTGCTGTTTCCTCCATCTAATAGATCTGTCCCTGATATCTCCATTGCAGTCTCCGGCCTTACCATAACTCCTAAGCAGCATGCCCGCTACCTCGGGGTTTTGTTTGACTCAGACCTTTCCTTCACCCCCCATATCCAATCACTCGCACGCTCTTGTCATTTCCACCTCAAAAACATCTCCAGAATCCGCCCTTTCCTTACCACAGATACACTAAAGACACTTATTGTTGCCCTGATTCACTCTCGCCTTGACTACTGAAACTCCATACTAATCGGTCTTCCCCTTACTAAACTCTCTCCTCTACAATCTATTCTGAATGCGGCTCATCTATCAGTCTAGACGCTACAGCGATGCCTCCGGTCTGTGCCGGTCACTACATTGGCTGCCTATTCAATACAGAATAAAATATAAACTTATCACCCTCATTCACAAGGCTCTCCATAATGCTGCACCTCCCTACATTTCCTCCCTCATCTCTGTCTATCGCCCAACCCATACTCTCCATTCACTCAATGACCTAAGACTAACATCCTCTATTATCAGAACCTCCCACGCTTGTATACAAAACTTCTCCCGAGTTGCTCTTTCCCAGACTATCCCAGACTATCAGATTAACCCCCAATTTCCACAGCTTCAAGCGTAAACTAAAGACACATCTTTTCAGACAAGCCTATCACAACTCCTAATGTAAACCCTTCCGTATTTAGAATCCCTAAAACGTACCCTCTGTTCACGCTCCTGCATTACCCCACAGGATATGATGCCGTATCAGACTAGATGTCCAGGCACCATCTGCACGTTAAAGGACACAACTGGTGACGGTTCATACAGCTTTATATATGTGTAATGACAGTAACCTCTATTACAAAATTGTCTGACCATTGTATAAGCAATGCTACATCTATTGCTACCCCTGCTACCTCTTGTGTCACCCCCTCTACCTCATAGATTGTAAGCTCTTGCGAGCAGGGCCCTCAGTCCCATTGTGTGAATTGACTATTTCTTTGTAATGTATCTTTTTTGTCAGTACTTGAACCCTACAAATTGTACAGTGCTGTGGAATATGTTGGCGCTATATAAATAAAATGTATTATTATTATTATTAGAGCTAAAAATTAGAATGTGTGGGAATATATAAATTATCCTTCAGGATATAATGCGGTAGTACTGTATAATGTAAGGGGAAATAAATTATAAAATTAATAATTCATGAATGTATTGTACACTTTGAAGTATTCCTTTATGTAGAATCTAAATTTTGCAGATAGGTTTTTCTATGATAAATGCTATTCTTTCATATCCATCCCATTTGGAACAGCCTCATCATCTTTATGGGTAATTTTCTTTCTTGCAGTGTGAAGGACTTAACTAGGGAAATATTGTTCCGGTGTGTATAGGCCCTATATCCTGGAACTACTGTTCCACTCCTTAGAACCATCAATGTCGGAAGAGGAATATGAAATAGGTGTACTCAGCTGGGCTGTTAATATACATAGCCATAATCTATTTAGAAAACAGCATACAAATAGGAAATTTTAAAGGATTTGCTTGTTTGTAAAAAAAAAAAAAAAAATGCCCCACATAGCGAAACACAGCAACAAAAAAAAAGACGCAGTGGAAACACATTCCTTTTTTTCCCGCAGCGTTCTTCATTGCGTTTTTGCAGAGTTTTCCACTGCAGGCTTTCTGCTCCTATTATACCTATATGGAAAACGTCAGTATTTCTGCAGGTGTAATTGACATGCTATGATTTAAAAAAAAAAAAAAACGTAGCTTTTCCTTTGCAGATTTTTTTTCTATAATGTGAGGATGGGATGTCAGAGTCCGAATCACTTTGCAGGTACTGTAAAATGCAGCGTTTTTTGCTGTGTCTTTCCGACACAGCCAAAACACTGCGTTTTCGCAATGTGGGGCTTCAGCCTTAAGCTAGGTTCATAGGACTGAAAGTGAAGGGGGAATTTGACGGCAGACGTCCACCACAGATTCCACTCTACTTTCTGACCCTGTGCTTTCTGCCGCTTTTACTTGATGATTAGCCTCAGATGAAATGGGATAATGAGCAGACTGTCTCGCACCATGAGATCTGTGCCTGAATCATCCACAGAATCTGTACCAAGATCAAGCAGGATGCTTATGTTTTCAGCATCCTATGTCGGTCTCTGCCTCCCATTTGTTTCAATTCTGGATAGAATGTGGAGCTGATTTTGAGGTGGAATCCACACCAAAATAAGATTATGCCATGTGAACTTACTCCTAAACTCATCCTGCATAATGACATCTGTGAGGAAAATGAAATGTGATGGGCGAACCTCTAAAGATTAGTTTCGGGTTCCGCATCTTGGGTCCTCGGTTTATTTTGGGACAAACAAGTTCAGTTTGATCCACGCTTTAAGTTGGCTTAAAACATGGTGTAGAATACACTTATGGCTCCTAGGAAGCTATTTATCTAATTTCTAGCTCTCTAAGAGTATGTTCACACAGAGTTTTTTGCAAGCTGAAAAAATCTGCTTCAGGAAATAGGAAACTTTTTTTTTTACATGTTTTACATGATTTTTGATGCGTTTTTTAGTGCATTTGTTTTCTCCACCTCAAAGCCATGGAGGCAATGCTTTGCGGTTCTTCCCGCAGTGCTTTGGACAGAAAGTTCGCATAGGTTTTCTCTGCGGACTTTCTACTTCAATTATACCTATAAGGAAACCATCAGCGTTTCCGTAGGTATAATTCACATGCTGCAATTTCCAAAACAGCAATAGTTTTGGAAATCGCCGCTGTCTGCAGTGCGTTTTTTGCTGCAAAGTGGGGATGGGATTCGCTCGAATCCCATATCCACTTTGCTGTGACTGCAAAATGCTGCGTTTTTTTCCGCTGCAGTTCCGACGCGGGCAAACCGCAGCATTTATGCCACGTGGGGCCCCAGTCTTAGTTTTTTGTTGCAGATTTTGCTGCAGTTTTTTGAGCCAACGTTAGGAGTAGAATTAACAGAAGGGAAAGGTCTAAGAACTTCCTTTATATTTTCCTCTCCTTTTGTAGCCACTCCTGATTTTGGCTGAAAAAAAATCTGCAATAAAAAATGTTGCAACATGGGGCCTTAGCCTAAAAAAAGCTAGCGGTTTTTGCAAAAAGCGCATGAAAGACTGTGTCAAAAAAGCATTGCTTTTTTTCCCGCCTCCCATTGATTTCAATGGGTTTTTCAAGGTGAAATGAGCGTGAAGATAGGTCATATTGCTTTTTTTTCCTCTCTAGCTGAAAAAAATCACCTAGAGGGAAAAAACTGCTACTGATACCCATTGAAATGAATGGGAAGCATATTTTGAGGCGGATTCTGCTTCAAAATCAGCCTGCAAACAACTCCGTGTGAACATACCATAAGGCAAACACAGCCAAAGTTATGTCAAAGGTGACATTATTATACTCTAGGGTCGCTTCAGACTTCAGAGTATAATAGGGGGAGGCCGAGGGGAGGTAAAAATAAATTAAAGAACATCATAGTCACCTTCCATTACCTCTTTGGACCTCCTCTTGGTGTCTGGTGATGCCTGGTGTTCTTCTGTGGGCCACCAGCGATCACATGGGCACACTGGGTGTTATGACCTCATGATGCTCATCATACCCAGGTCACTGCTGAAGCCCAATCAGAGGCCTCAATGCTGAGCCCGGGCCAGATGACATCTCAGAAGAGCTCTGGACATCACCAGGTAAGTGCCGGACACTGCGATTAGGCCTAAAGAGGTAATGGACAGTGAGTATGAATGTTTGTTTTTTTTTAACCTTCCCGGGGCCTCCACCTATTATACTCATGGGTCTGAAGAGACACCAGAGTATAATGCGGCACCCATTTCAGTTTGTCAAATCTCCATTTGTCCGGTGTCGTAAAAAAAAGAACAATTTGGAATATTCGAGTAGAATTCACCCATCTCTAAAAATGAATATATGGAGTTTCTATAGGTGGGCCTAAGGGGAAAGGATAAAAATTAATAAAATGCTGATGGGTACAAGTCCCCAAGTATAATAGAAGAAGCAGAAAATCTACTAAGACAAATAGATGAGACTGAAAAACATAATTGAGTAAATATTATGGGGAACTTTAAGTAAATTTGAATGCAGAAACCTGCAAGTTCAACAAAGGTCCAACAACTAGTGCAGAACCCAATAGGAGTGTAAGCTCTTTTATGCCTAATTTGACAGATCTAATATTTTTTTAAAAGTAGAAGTTGGGGATCATCTAGGTAATAGTGACAATATGCATAAATATGTTTTTATATATATTTTAATAATGTTATATTAATAATGTTTAGTAAACAAGCACTAAACTTCAGGAAGGCCAGTTTTCACAAGCTACGAGAGGACTGTAGCTACTAAACTTTGAAAAACTTTTGATTTTCTGGTAGCTTTTATGTCATTAATACATTTTGTAATATACTTTATTAACAAATTTTGGCTCTTTTCTGAGAAAATTCTGTATTTCTTTAATCTTTCCCCTTGCTTCTCTATTGAGAGTTGTACATTGCTTATATACTGTGTAGGCTTGTATATGTAAAGGAGGGAAAGTAAGGGTGGGGAGATCAATTCAAACAGTTATATCTCGGGCATAAATAAACATGTTAGAAACAGTAAAAAAAATGTACTGTATTTATTTAAAATGGTACGGATAGAGATGGGCAAACCTCTTAAGATTCGTTTTGCTTTGGGTTCTGGACAATAATTAGTTTCAGATCAACCAAGTTCAGTATCAACCGCAGCTTAAATTGGCTTCAAACATATTGTAAAACACTGTCAGGGCTCCTAGGAACCTATCTATCCAATTTCTAAGGCAAACATAATCAAAGTGAAAGTGACATGCATTTCTATGGAAAAACGGATGCTAAGCAGTGGATACAAACTTAGTTTAACCATACACTGCACTGGCACTCACTTAGTCTAGTTGCCTAGTTGAAAAGTGATCAAGAATTGGCTTTTCAAAAAACAAATAAAGGCACCAAAAATTATCCCTTTATGGGAGCAGAGAGATGTGAAATTATTTTTTTTTTTGTTTTATGACAACACTGTGGCACCAACATATATAGAGGTATATGATGGATTAGGCCACTGGGCATGTTTTACTGAATGATGGCAATGGTGGTAGCTCTGGCAGCATGAGTGGCAGACAGTAAAGTATGGATTAATTTGATGGACCAGGCCACAGGACATGTCTGGCTCAGTGGTGGCTAATGTGGAAACATAAGTGGCAGTATTGCATGGAATTATATGATGGACCACGCCACAGTACATGTCTGATGGAGTGCTGGCAGTGGTTGTAGCTGTTTAGAAGTAGGCAGCATCAGCAGTACAGTAAATGGAACATGATACAGGGTGACACCTCAATTCGGAGTCATCAACCAGAGGTGTGTGAAAATCCTCATGGATCCATGAGGCAGCACTGAAAACCTTCTTGGCCTTTACGCTTGAGGCAAGACAAGATAAAACTCACATGGATAACTGGACCAGTCCTTCCACTGCTCTAATCTCTAATCTATTGGCCCAAAATTCCATGGAATATAGGCGCAAAAATGTTAAATAACAGAGATTTTTTTTTCAAATTAATGCAGGAGGTGGGACTGTTTATTTGGTGAGCAAAAAAAACTCCTTAAATAAAGGAGAATTGTTCAGATTAGCACAGGCAGAATCAGTGTTTTGCTGTTAGAATTTAACTAAAACAATTTAAACTCTTGCCCAAAAAATATCTTAAGAAAGTATTTTTCACTAACAGGCTTCCTTTTTCAGTAAAAACTATGTTAAAGATTCTGTAGACAGATCAAAGTGCTCTATTGCAAAACAGAGTTGAATGGGTTAACTATCCTTTGTCTGTCTGTATTACCACTCCAGATTTTAATGTCATATATGGAGTAAGACATTAGATAGATCCCCAAATGTGTTACAGTATATTGAAATCTGTCATTAAGGAAGCGCGTCATCTCCTGAGGCTCATTGAGAAAGCCAGTAAATTTGTCAGTAGGGACAACTGCAGCATCAATGAGGTAATTCCTTTAATATTTATCTTAAAGGAAATACTTACACTCAAGCAATAAGGAATAGAAGAAGAAGAACAGCTTCAACTCTGGAAATTTGTTGCTGTTGGGGATCCCCATGAACAATACTGCGTACAAAAGGAACTGGAGGAAGTTGAGTGACTGGGTCTAGGTAGTGGTGGTCCTGGACGTGAGGAGAAGCGTGAGGAAGAAAAGGTCAAGAACTCTGGTGTGGATGTTGAGGGGGCATAGATATTTAACAGCCAAGGAATGAGGCTATCCCTTATTGTGTGAACAGGATGATGATGATGATGACGATGGTGGAGATGACAACAATGACCATGCTAACCCAAACAAAGCATGACATGTCCCTTGGTCAGTGAACATATTCCCAGGCATAACAAGATGCCTGCTTTGTTGCTTACACAGTGACAAGCATACAGGTAGCATCAAGCAAAGGGATGATGACTTACTTATAACCCCACTACAAAACTATTGTAGTGAAATCTTTCCAGCTTCTCAGCTGGAGGCACCATTGGTGTATTATCAGGATAAGCTCTGTACCCCGCTTTTAGGGAGACCATTGCCAGTTCCAGCCACACGTCTGCTCAGGCAGACCCTGTCCAATCCCAATCCTCCTCACTTACCAGTGCCACCACTAAAAGGGGCTGAATAATAATCAGCACCAGTTTGCCATGGGTATACTTTCATGTCCAGCATCAATTGTAATGGCAGAGAAGGTAATCAAAACTCATGGATCTGTGAGGATTTTAAGGCACCTTCGAACGATGCCAATGAATAGGACTGCCATTGCTGATAGTGGGGGGGGGGGGGGGTGACAACAAATATTGCCACTTTCTATCATTTTTAATTTATATATGCAACACAGCTAGACATCATCACCTTCAGCCTGGTCTGCCATGTTCTATTTCATAACGTACTGCCACTGCTGTTGCCATTGCTACCACTGCTGCTGCCACCACTTAGCTAGACATGTTCTGTGGCTTGGTCCACTTTCTATCCTGTTCAATTTATTGTACTGCTGATGCTGCTACCCCTACACAGCTAGACATCATCACCTTCAACCTGGTCTGTCATGTTCTATTCCATAATGTACTACCACTGATGTTGACATTTTTACCACCACTGCCACCACTTAGCCAGAGATGTGTCCTGGTCCATCATTTTTCTACTACACTGTAGTGCCAGTATTGTTGCCACTGCTGTGACCACTGCTGTCACCACTCAGCCAGATATCTCCTGATATACTTTACTGCCAGTGATATTGCCAATGCTACCGCTACATAGCCAATCAACTCCTGTGGCCTGGTCCACCTTGCTATACTGTACTGATAGTGCCACTGATCCCCTCCACTGCTACCACCACCATCTCTACTCAACGAGGCCAAGTACTTATACTTCTACCTTCTTCTCAATCCACTCCTGGCTTTGACTCAAAAAAAAAATCTTCAGCAAAAAAAGCTGCGTTTCCGCAAAATGGGGCCTCAGCCTAAAGACAACTTCTTCTAAAGTAAAAGTAAAGTAAAAAATGTGGGTCATCTTGCTTGAAGTTAGACTTTGGGAACAACTTATTGCTTTTATGCCAGAATTCTGGTGTGTTTTTACCTATTTTGTGACTTTTTGGTTGAGCCTAATTTATATAAGTTTATTTATCTAAGTGATTGCACCTTTTTTTAATGATTTATGCTTAATGTGCTTTTTTCAAAAGTGACTTGTAATGTAGGTGTGGTTTAGATGGCACAAAATTGTACAGTTAATTCATCATAAGCAACTCTTTAAAAAACCAAACAATTTTTGCATTCTAATATTCAACTTCTAAATTGGATTAATAATTGCTCTAAAATATCATTTGTGAACTTTGGAGCCCTCCACTTCTGCAACAAATTTATGAACTAGAGATATATTTTGAAAAATTTGTCACAAAATACAAGCTCGGAAAAAAAAAAAAAAAGTCAGAAAAGTGACGGTCCAGGCGGTCCATGCTTAACCCTGTAATGATGTACTGGTTTGTCCTTGCAGTGTTAAGCAGCTGTATGATTTCACAACGGTTTATTATAGTCCCTGCCTACCAAATTTCTGCATTCACATCACTCAATGTACTGTGTATACAAATTCAGGAACTCTATGAGCTGCTGGGTGCTAGAGGACCCAGATCAGCTGTGGAGTACAGCAAAAGGGGCTGCATCCCTCCGACAACTAGGGACAATGTATCAACCCCAGTAATAGGAAAAATAACAAAAAAAAAAGATAAAATGCCTCCAAACTTTATTATGACCTTATGGGGGGTGTAAGATGGGGAAACAGCCCTCATATTATGAGTGTACCTGTTTCTGTAGATAAGTTTATTTTTTTTTTTTATAAACTGACATTTGTTTGCTTGACCACAAGAGGCCACTGTTACCTCAGAAATAGAAAAGACTGTAATTCTGTAATTCCCTGGAGTAGTGACATGGAGACCCTGTTCTGCAGAGGTGGTACAAGAAGCAGCAGAGTGTGTGTGGCAGCCATCTTAGAAGTGTGCTTTTGAGCTTTTAGAAGAAGAAACACTGAAGTGAGAGGAAAAAGATTCCTAAGGGATCAGAGATATAACAAGGGGGTCCTGAAGCAGACACCGTTCCAGGGTTTGTTCAGACAGCATCCTAAATTGAAGATTGCTATCAAGGACCTGGCTGAGAAGTGGCCCTGTCAGTGAGATTGCATGTTTTCTGGATGAGCCCCGCTTCCAGCTGCTGCAGACCAAGGCGAAAAGGTACACAACAAAGCTGGATCAGTATGAGAAGTAATGGTGCATGCACCGCATTACAATGTTTTGCTTGGGACTTAGTAAGGGCCTGTAGTTAGACTAGTTAGGCATACTCATCTTCACAGGCCACACTACTGGTGAATTATCTACCTATTCGGTAGTAAGGACTAAGACTCAGAGAGTTCTGTCGACTTTTAACTCCCAGAGAGGAGCTTCTGAGGAAGTCTAGAAACAATATCTTATACATTGTCACATTTCTTTGGCTTGCAAGCTGACCTACTACAATATTTACTTGGTTGCACTTTGTTTGTGGTGAATAGAGGTATTTTGATAAGTTTGTAAGCTCTTGTGTTATAATAAAAAGATAAATAAAGAATAAAATTAAAGTAAAATAATAAAAAAACGCCCATGCCAAATCACAAGTTCTTGCCCCGCCTCTAGCGACACAACCCTACATAACAATTACCATAACAGAGAGGGAAAACTATTTCAGGCTAAGGCCCCATGCAGACCATGGTGGAAACACATCTAATTTTTTTCCACAGCATTTTTCACAGAAAGTCCACAGAGTTTTCTTCTGTTGACTTTCTTCCTCTAGTATAACTATATGGAAAATGCCAGTGTTTAAGTAGGTATAATTGACATGCTGCAATTTAGAGAAATGTGATTGTTTTTGAAATTGCATAATTTTCCCCTACATATTTTCATCTGTAATGTGTGGATGGGATTAACCAGAATCCCATCCACTTTGCAAGTAATATAAATGCAGTGTTTTTTGCTGTGACATTTCCACCGTAGCCAAAATGCTACATTTTCACAACATGGATCTCCGGCCTCAAAAAGTTTTTAAGTACCACTTTTCGCTATTAAAAGCATGAAACACGTAAATAACAGACACATTTCCCCTCCTTTTTTGTTTGCATTGTCCCTGATGTAAAAAAAGAAAAACATGCAAAAATAATAATAAAGCCCTATGTGTCACCGAAAAAAGATGCAAAAAATGTAAATAATGGAAACAAAAAAAATGTTGTAGCCTTCCAAAAATACACGCACAAAAAAATTACAAAAATATGTCTGTCCTGAACCAAGGAAATTGGCCAGGTCCTGAAGTGGTTAAAGTTGGCTTGCTTTGCATCATTATTTTTCACAAAAAATTGCCAATAGTAAATCTGATGCATTTTTCAATAAAAAGTTATATTTAGATTTTTAATGTAATTAATTTAATGATCAAACATAGTTTTACAAATTGTGTCTTCATTTTGAATAAGCATGTTATATTATTGTATTGTAAAATCCTGAACTTCTTTTATTTTCTGTAAAAACAATAGTTCACACTGATGCAGTGTGCCAGTAGAAAAAAAAAAGGTTTTGTTCAGATCTCTACATAGCTGTTTAGGTACCATTAAAATAATAGGTGTAAGCAAAGACACAAATACAATACACACATAAAAGTGAACAATGAGGCTGTCCCACAAAAACAGAAATCGTTTTACATTCTGCTTACTGAGAAAACAAGTCAGCAATACGTGAAATGTATACACAGAGGATGTATATAAAGACAATTTCCACACTAGCTTCTCACTAAACCATTCTCGGTGGATTGAAAGGTTAAGCAGTGCAAAATGGGAAAGGTCAGTAGATGGTTAGTCAATACTAGCCAAATGTAAACCTGTATGTACAGCTGAAATTGGAGGGCAATGAGTGATTTTTATGTTTCCTTGCCCAGAAACAGTATGTGTGCCTCAATAGCTGAACATATCCAAATTAAATAGTTACACAAAAAGTGAAATGGAAGTACACAGGATTCTCTAAGTTTCAGAAAATATGAATATTTGTTATTATTTATTTATCTCTTGCTTAACGATGATTATTAAATCCACAGATTATCTTCTATGAAGACAGAAATTTCCAGGGTCGCTCTTATGAGTGCAACTCTGAATGTCCAGATTTGTCATCATACTTCAACCGTTGCAACTCTATCCGAGTAGAAAGTGGAAACTGGATTTTGTATGAACATCCCAACTACAGAGGACACCAGTATTTTCTTCACAGAGGAGAATATCCCAACTTCCAACAGTGGATGGGCTACAATGACTCAATTCGTTCTTGTCGCTTGAGCCCTCAGGTGAAAATCTTCTGCATAGATAAAGTTATAAGTTGTAGTAATATCCATTAATTTTTACAATTTATAGTGTAATTTTCACCAAATAAATTAATGACAGAAATGTGCATATTAAACAATTGCTTTAATAGTCATAATGTAGCAAACTACAGTGTATTTATTGAGTTTATAAAGATGGCATATTTTTTTTTTTCTAGATGCTTAAATAGCACCAACAGATTCTGCAGTTCTGTACAAAGATCATCACTTGCTGTACAGTACAGAGTGAGGCATATCATGTAAATTCCCTATTTCAACCACTAGGGCCAATTTTATAGGGTGCCAATAAATCTATCAGTATGTTTTTGCAGTGTTAGGTGAACCAGAGTATGGAAACCTACATAAAGCCATTTAGATGTGGTATTTGGTCGCAACAGAGCTATGATAAAGTTAGATACAGTGCTGTAGCTCCCCACAAATCTTTATCTCTATCAGCTGCTCTATGTTATGCCAAATGACCTAAGAATATCATCCTCGTTCTGCAGTTCTCTGGAATGCACTACCCCAGACAACCAGATTGATCCTAACATTTACAGTTATAAATATTATTTTTGTTTTCCACAGCACCAGGGATCATTCAGAATCAGGATCTATGAGAAAGAAGACTTCAGAGGTCAAATGATGGAGTTCACTGAAGATTGTCCTCATGTGTTTGAGCGTTTCCGCTACAATGAAATTAATTCTGTCGATGTGCAAGATGGATACTGGATGTTTTATGAGGAACCCAACTACAGGGGACGTCAGTATTACCTGAGACCAGGAGATTACAGAAGATATACTGAGTGGGGAGCTACTACTCCTAGAATTGGATCTTTTAGACGGGTTCACCACTTTCATTAATTAAAAAATGTAATTAGAATTCTGTTAAAATTTTGAAATCTTCATTAAAATTATTCTAAATTTCTGTTTTAGATTCTATTTCACTTATAATATATGAAAAATCTAATTTTGCAATGAGAAAACAACATTCAATCCATAAGAAAGAAAAGTTCTCCCTTCTTATTTACTTATTTAAGCTCTCCTTTTTACAGGTCACTTACATAATTTTTATAATATGGTTACCAAATTTGCTGGTCATAATATTGGAGGTGGCAAATAGGCACATGTATACTTACCTACTTTTAACATGCACTATATATGCACATTTTAGACAGACTAATTTGGGACTTGTCATAATATTTCCATAGGTCTAAAATGGCTTAGGAGGTTACATCAAATATCTTTGGTGGCCTTGGATGAGACAAGAGTTAACTGTAACATAATTGGCTAATATTACTCAAGGTCTAGAGTAATCTAAATTGAAAAAACTTTAATCACTGGTAGCTTATGACAGTAATGAAATTGATGGCAATATCTGTTGTCATCCAGGGCATTGGTTGGATTAAATTGTAAGCAAATTTTTTGCATTAATCTAAACAGGTCCAAAGTTTTCTGTTGATTTTAGAAATCAAGAGCATGTTCTGTTGCTTCTACTTCTGGTTCATGTAAAGTGAAACTGGGTATACTAGCATAATTTCCAGTGCATGGGCACTATGCCGGTGATGCTAAAATACTATATGTACAGTGGCTTGCAAAAGTATTCACACCCCTTGAACTTTTTCACCACAGACTTAAATGTATTTTATTGAGATTTTAAGTGATAGACCAATACAAAGTAGCAGATAATTGTGAAGTGGAACAAAAATGATACATGGTTTTCAAAATTTTAATCAAATAAAAATTTGAAAAGTGTGGCGTGCAAAAGTATTCAGCTCTCCTATATCAATACTTTGTAGCGCCACCTTTCACTGTAATTACAGATGCAAGTTTTTTGGGGTATGTCTCTACCAGCTTTGTGCAGCTGGAGACTGAGATTTTTGCCCATTCTTCTTTGCAAAATAGCACAAGCTCAGCCAGATTGGATGGAGAGCGTCTGCAAATAGCAATTTTCATGTCTTGCCACAGATGCTCAATGGGATTTAGGTCTGGACCTTGACTGGGCCATTCTAACACATGAATATTCTTTGATGTAATAATAATAATAATAATAATAATAAATTTTATTTATATAGCGCCAACATATTCCGCAGCACTGTACAATTTGTAGGGTTATTGTATTACTGGAAGGTGAATCTCCTTCCCAGTCTCAAGTCTTTTGCAGTCTCTAACAGGTTTTCTTCCAGGATTGCCCTGTATTTAGCTCCATCCATCTTCCCATCAACTCTTACCAGCTTCCCTGCCCCTGCAGCCCCTATAATAACACCTCCTTTCTGCCAACAAAAAAGTAATAACAAGCCCCACAGCATGATGCTGCCACCACCATGTTTCACAGTGGGGATGGTGTGTTCAGGGTGATGATCAGTGTTACTTTTCTGCAACACATAGCACTTTGCATTTAGAACAAAAAGTTCAACTTTGGTCTCATCTGACCAGAGCACCTTCTTCCACGTGTTTGCTGTGTCACCTCTTATGTCTTTCTTTCAACAATGGTTTTCTTATAGCCACTCTTCCATAAAGGCTAGATTTGTAGAATGCATGTGGACAGATTCTCCCACCTGAGCTGTGGATTTCTGCAACTCCTCCAGAATGACCAAGGGCCTCTTAGATGCTTCGCTAAAAGTGTTCTCCTTGCTTGATCTATCAGATTAGGTGGACAGCCATATCTTGGTAAGTTTGCAGTTGTAGGACACTTTTTTTCATTTTTGGATGATGGATTGATGCTCAAAGCTTGGGATATGTTTTTATAACCTAACTCTGCTTTAAACTTCTCCACAACTTTATCTCTGACCTGTCATGTGAGTTCCTTGGCCTTCATCAGGGTCGGTTTTAGACAAAGTGGGGCCCTGGGCAAAATTAAAAGTAGGGCCCAAAATACTGATATGCAAACAACACCATCATCTTCCAATGGCAGCCCCTATAATAACGCCTCCTTTCTGCCAACAAAAAAGTAATAACAAGCCCAATTTTACCACACACAATTCAAATGAGCACCTTTGTACCACCTAATAGATTTTTGCACCAAGTCATCAGTTATTATAGCGCCTCCTTATAAATAATAGTCCCTGCTTATAAATAATATTAAACCTTTATCAGTAATAGCTCCCTTATAAATAATAGTGTCCTGTATCAGTAATATTCCCCCTTATCTGTAACAGTCACCCCGTAAAAATAATACTGCTCCCTTATTAATAATAGCCCTCTCATAAATAATAGTTACCCTTATAAATAATAGTCCCCATTATCACTAATAGCCCCTTTTATAAATAAGCCCACTTAACAATTATACTCCCTTATAAACAGTTCCCCTCTTATAAATAATAGCTCCCCCCTTATAATGGATGCCTTATATATAATAGTTCCCCCGTTATAAATAATAGCCCATCTAATAAATAATAGTTCCCCCTTATAATAGCTCCCTCATATTTAAGTTTCCCAATTATATATAGTAACCCACCCTTATATATAATAGTTCTCCGTTATACAGTGTCAGACTGAAGGGCCTTAGGCCCACCAGAGGAACTTGTTCTGGGGCCCCACCCAACAGCTTCCTGCTAATATCCTACAGCATGGCTCCTTCACTGAAGTCTTACATACAGTGGGGAAAAAAGTATTTAGTCAGCCACGAATTGTACAAGTTCTCCCACTTAAAAAGATGAGAGAGGCCTTTAATTGACATCATAGGTAGACCTCAACTATGAGAGACAAAATGAGAAAACATATAGAAAATCACATTGTCTGATTTTTAAAGAATTTATTTGCAAACTATGGTGGAAAATAAGTATTTGGTCACCTACAAACAAGCAAGATTTCTGGCTCTCGCAGACGTGTAACTTCTTCTTTAAGAGGTTCCTCTGTCCTCCACTCATTACCTGTAGTAATGGCACCTGTTTGAAATTGTTATCAGTATAAAAGACACCTGTCCACAACCTCAAACAGTCACACTCCAAACTCCACTATGGTGAAGACCAAAGAGCTGTGGAAGGACACCATAAACAAAATTGTAGACCTGCACCAGGCTGGGAAGACTGAATCTGCAATAGGCAAGCAGCTTGGTGTGAAGAAATCAACTGTGGGAGCAATAATTAGAAAATGGAAGACATACAAGACCACTGATAATCTCCCTCCATGAGGGGCTACACGCAAGATCTCAACCCATGGGGTCAAAATGATCACGGTGAGCAAAAATCCCAGAACCACACGGGGGGACCTAGTGAATGACCTGCAGAAAGCTGGGACTAAGGTAACAAAAGCTACCGTCAGTAACACACTATGCCGCCAGGGACTCAGATCCTGCAGTGCCAGACGTGTCCCCCTGTTTAAGCCTTTACATATCTGGGCCCATCTGAAATTTGCTAGAGAGCATTTGGATGTTCCAGAAGAGTATTGGGAGAATGTCATATGGTCAGATGAAACCAAAGTAGAACTGTTTGGTAGAAACACAACTCGTCGTGTTTGGAGGAAAGTGAATGCTGAGTAGAATCCAAAGAACACCATACCTACTGTGAAGCATGGGGGTAGCAACATCATTCTTTGGGGCTGTTTCTCTGCAAAGGGACCAGGATGACTGATCCAAGTACATGAAAGAATGAATGGGGCATGTATCATGAGATTTTGAGTGCAAACCTCCTTCCATCAGCAAGGGCATTGAAAATGAAATGTGGCTGGGTCTTTCAGCATGACGATCCCAAGCACACCACCAGAGCAATGAAGGAGTGGCTTCATAAGAAGCATTTCAAGGTCCTGGAGTGGCTTAGCCAGTCTCCAGATCTCAACCCCATAGAAAACCTTTGGAGGGAGTTGAAAGTCTGTGTTGCCCAGCGACAGCACCAAAACATCACTGCTCTAGAGGAGATCTGCATGGAGGAATGGGCCAACATACCAGCAACAGTGTGTGCCAACCTTGTGAAGACTTACAGAAAATGTTTGACCTCTGACATTGCCAACAAAGGATATATAACAAAGTATTGAGATGAACTTTTGTTATCGACCAAATACTTATTTTCCATCATAATTTGTAAATAAATTCTTAAAAAAAATGTGATTTTCTTGATTTGTTTTCTCATATTGTCTCTCATAGTTGAGGTCTACCTATAGCACACAGGGCTGCCAGCAGGAATTTTGAGCCCCCCACAGTATAATGCTCCACATGGTATATAATGCTCCACGGTATAAAATGCTCTCCTGAGCCCTCCACAGTTTCCCCACATGGTATATAATGCGCCACAGTGGACCCACACAGTATAAAATGCTCCCCTGAGCCCCCCATAGTGGCCCCACATGTTATATAAGGCTCCACACAGTATACTACCTCTTAGTGGCCCCAGACAGTACAATATGCTCCCCAGCATCCCCACACAATACAATATGCTCCATACAGTATAATATGCATCCCACAGTGCTCCCCAAGTATAATGCTCGACAGTGGCCTAACACAATATAACATGCTCTACAATGGCCTCCACACAGTATAATATACTGCCCAGAGGGGTTCCCCCAGTATAATGCTCCACAGTGGTCCCCCACAGTACCCCCCAGTATAATGCTCTACAATGGCCCAACAGAGTATAATATGCTCCCGAGAAGCCCCACACAATATAATAAACTCCACAGTGGCTTCACGCAGTATAATATGCTCTGCAGATGCCCCCCCCGAATAATACTCCACAGTGACCCCACACAGTATAACATGCTCCAGAATGGCCTCCACACAATATAATATACTGCCCAGAGAGGTTCCCCCAGTATAATGCTCCACAGTGGCCCAAAACAGTATAATATGCTCTCCAGAGGGCCCTCCCACAGTATAATGCTCCACGGTAGCCCCACACAGTATAATGCTCCACGGTAGCCCCACACAGTATAATATACTCTCCAGAGGGGCCCTCCAGGATAATGCTCCAAAGTGGCCTCAGAGAATATAACATGCTCTCCAGAGCCCTCCCACATTATAATGCTCCACAGAGGCCCCATACAGTATAATATGCTATCCAAAGGGCCCCCTCAGTTAAATTCTCCACAATGGCCCCACACAGTATAATATGCTATCCAGAGGGTCCCCCCAGTATAATGCTCCACAGAGGCCCCTCACAGTATAATATGCTATCCAGAGGGCCCCCTCCTCAGTATAATGCTCCACAGGGGCCCCACACAGTATAATATGCTATCCAGAGGGCTCAACACAGTATAACATACTATACAGAGGGCCTCCTCCCCAGTATAATGCTCCACAGGGGCCCCACACAGTACAATATGTTATCCAGAGGGGGCCCCCTGTATAATGCTCCACAGTGGCCTTACAGACTCCCTTAGTACTAGTATTATATTATACTCTGGGGTCTCTACAGACAAAGCGAAGGCCCCGGGGAGGTAATGGAAAATAACAAACAGTTATACTCACCTTGCCTTACCTCTCCTGGGCCTCCTCGCGCTGCTCTGCTATCCCCGCCAGCTTCCAGTGGACGTCACTGCTAAGGCCAGGCCTCAGCGCCTCAGCAGTGATGTCCGGAACGCCATCACCTTGGAAAAGGGCCCTGCAGTACATGACTCTGAGTCCCTTTCTGTTATCGATATGTCGTGACTCCGGGATCCGGAATACTAGGACTTTGGGGTCCAGGCCCTAGGCAATTGCCCAGCCCTGGTCTTCATGATGCTGTTTGTTCACTAGTGTTCTCTAACAAACCACTGAGGCCTTCACAGAACATGTGAACAGAATAGGTTCACTGCACATGTACCAGAAATAAAAGCTGTTTGATTTCTGGCGGAAGATGATGTGCCCTGTCCGCCTTCAGCCAAGTTGGACAAGTTTTGAGCTTGGCTAGCTTGACTCTGTTTTAAAGCATCTTCATGTTCATGATTTCAGTAAAGTACAGTAATTAGCTAAGCGCATGCAGAGAATAAAGTGCATGTTCAACAAAATCTACTATCCTCTTTGCCATATAAGTACTTTTTAAAAGCTTATTAAAAGTCTTTTTGACAGGTTCCTTCCCTTAGAGTATATTGTATACTATTTGGAATGAAAGTTAAATGGTTGTTCTTTCCAAGTGCAGTTTAAAATTCAACAATGGGACCCTAGTATAGTATATAGTATATAAATATAAAAATATCATAAAATTTGAACATTATATAATTATGATATAATATAACAAAATTTAAAAAAAATCTAAATTAAAAGGCAACCATGATAAAATATCAGTACTATTCTGCACAGTTTTAGCACCTATTTGCCTTCGGCCCATGAAGGAAGTGATTTGTTTTGGGATGCTTGGAGGGTATATAAGGTTTTGTGATATGCTGTGTGAACACACATCACTCATTAATGTCATGGGTAAAAGGATGATTTACCAGAGATGCAAAAAGGGATGTTTGACTTTTGGGCCAAGGGTGGCAGTATTTCTCAAACAGCACAGTTTGTGAACTGTTGGCATGCTGCTGTAGTGAAAGTATATCATGAGTGGACAAATGTCACTATTGGAAACTGTGTAGCACCATGTGCCATTTTTATGAAAGGTGAACATCAGCTATGAAGGTATGCGAGAGCTGATCAACATGCTACAGTGGAGCAATCTCACAATGAAAATGAAGCAGAGAGCTACCAGACATGTACTGTATCTAAAACAACATATCAGGAAACTTAAATTTGCATGGCCATATTAGAATTGGACCAATGCTGATTGGCAAAGGGTTGCCTTCTCTGATTCACATTTTCTGCTTCATTGAACAAATGGATGTTGACATGTCACACGAGAAACATCATAGAAAAAATACCTTGCAACCATTGCTGAAAGAATACAAGTGGCAGCAGCATTATGGTCTGTAGAATTTTTTAATGGCATTCTCTGGGCTTACTTATCCATGTGAAAGGACCTCTGATCTGATTTGGGTATAAATGGTATAAATCCATACTTCAAGATTACATATACCCATACATGCTGTTTGTCTTTTCTGGGCAAATGGAATCTTTCATGAGGACAATGTGACATGTCACATGGCAAGAAATATCCTACAGTTATTGGAAGAACTTGACCAAAAATTCCAAGTACTTTGCTGGCCACCTACTTCCCCAGACTTGAGTCCAATTGATCATCTGTGGGACCACCTCGATCCTTATGTTCACTCTATGGATCCTCTCTATGGATCCTACCCTGCACAGTTGGATGCACTGTAATCAGCATGGCTCCTCATGCTTAAGACAACCTACCAGCACCTTTCTGGGTCAATTATAGCCCATCTAGCTGCTCTCCATGCTGCACATTGCAGTAACTGCCATCTTAAGTGAGCTTTTCCTCTGCACTGTCAACAGAATTTAGTGATATGCTTAATACTATAGTCCTGGCAACAAGCAACAACACTGCAGACTCATTGAGGTCTATGAGTGAGTGGAGTTAATTTCTTTTCAAATAAGTTTTTATTAAAGTTTTACAAAAGAAAACATACATGAGAGTGTGATGAAACACACACAATAAAACAGTAAATCGTATGATAAGACCGGTAGAACATAAGATACAGGCAGAGGCGTTTCGCTGAACGCCGCGATGACATGGCAGAAATAATATAATAAAAAAATAATAACAAAATAACAACACAGGAAAAAGGGAAAGGGGAAAGGGGAGGGACCAACCTACTAGAGCCTATGAAGCAAGTGACAGAAATAATGTGTATGGCAGCAATAAGTATATAAGTGACTGAATGGCGTAAGACTAGAGAGACAGAAACATTTTGTTAGGCATAAGGGAGAGGATGGTGAGTCAGCCAGGAGGACCACTAAGAGTAGAAGTCCTTGAGCTTCCCCTTCTGACAAGAAAGCATATGTTCCTGCATGCAATTAGTAAAGATGATAGACAGACGGTCAGCGAGGGACGGGATACAAGATGATTTCCAATGGCGAGCAATTCATAGCCGGGCTGCATGGAGAAAGTGGCAAGTTAGAGACTAAAAATGAGGAGAGATGTTATGAATCTTAAGCAAGAGGAGAGCCAAAGGGGAAGACAGTTCAATCTTGCAGCGTATGTAACCGCTGAGTACATTGAGAGTGGCGGGCCAGAATGAAGCAATGTGTGGGCAGCTCCAAAAAATATGGATAAGTGAGCCAATTTAGCCACAACCTCTTCAACAATAAGGATGAAGATGTTGGGTAAATTTTTGAGAGTCTCAGTGGGGTATAATACCAGCGTAAGAGGAGTTTATCATATTGTTCCCAGTGAGAGGCACAAGAAGTCGATCTATGAGCCCAAGTTAAGGCACCGATCCAATCCGCCACGTCAAAACTGCTACTGAAATCAGACACCCACTTCAAGAAGTGAGGAGATTTAACAAGGTAAAGATAGTTGGCAATCAGGAGGTATAAAGGTTTTACACCTTTAGATTTCGAGGCCAAAGGACTTTGTTGGAAATCACCCAGGAAAGCAGGAATTGAGGAAGTGGTACAAGGTGTAGATGATAATAGAAAATCTCTAATTTGAATGTATTTGAACAGCTCCTGTGAAGGCAGTGAGAATTTTGCCTGAAGTTGTGGAAATGATAAGATGGATTGGTTGTGGAACAGGTCCGAGATGTGGCGTATTCCTCAAGCGATGTTATGTTTATCTTGTGAAGTGAGGAGTGATGCGAGGAGGAGCACCCCACCTCCAGGCCTCAAGAAAGACCGAAGGGGGGACCAGTGTAGGACAAAATCGATGCAGGAGGATATAACAAGAGTGCTTTCATGTCGGAGATGTGGGCTACACGAGCCTCCAGCGCCGGCCAGAGTTTATAATGGGAGTCATTCCACCAGTATTTTAAGTGACTGAGGATAAAAGCTAAATGATAGGGATAAAGATTGGGAAGATCCATACCTCCATGGCCAGGAAGTTTTGTCAGTGTAGAGAAAGAAATTTGTGGCTTCATCTGCTGCCAAACGCGTTCATTTCCTTGTGTAGGGTTGAAAAGGTGTTTGCAGGAATGGGGATCGATAATGTTCGAAGAAAATATAAAATACGTGGGAGAATAAGCATTTTCTAAAGGACTATTCTGCCCATCCAGGAGTGCTCAAACTTAGCCAACTTGTTTAATTCAGTTTGAATGGTAGAAATTAAAGGGGGAAAATTGGCTGCAACTAGAGATTTTATAGATGGCGTTAAGTGAATATCCAGGTAGGGGGATAGAGGTGGCATTCCATTGAAAGGGAAATTGACTACTCAAAGACTGTCGGGATTGAGGGGAGTTGTGAATGTCTAATAGTTGGGACTTAGATTCATTTATCTTATAGTAGGAAATTCGACAAAAGTGTTCAGAACATCTAACACTGTTGGGAGGGATTCAAGGGGATGGGCCATTGTGAGAATCACATGGTCTGCAAATAGATTCAAGTTGTGAGAGTGTTGTCCATCATAGAGCCCATGGATCCCCGAGTTTGTTTGAATGCATTCAGCCAGAGGTTCCATGACCATGGAAAAGATAAGGGGGCATCCCTGGCGAGTACCATTTGTTATTTGAAACGGTTCAGAAAAAACACCATTAACTAAAACGGAAGCCGAGGGGACCGTATATAGGGCAAAAATTGCTGAAAAAATGGGCCCAGAGAAGCCAAGCCTCCGTAGGGCCTCAAAGGCATAACTGCAATGCACCCTATCAAACACCTTCTCCGCATCTAAAGATAAGAGCAGAGAAGGCGTTCGCCAGGACTCTGCAAAAACGATCAAATCAATCGATCGTCTTGTGCCGTCAGGAGCCTGGCGACCCTTAGTGAAGCCTACCTGATCTCTACCGATAATACTAGGTAGAACTGAGAGAAGTCTATTAGCCAGCGCTTTTGCGTAAAGTTTTACATCAGTATTAAGAAGAAAGATGGGGCGGAAGTTACCTGGGAAGGTGGGATCTTTACCTGGTTTAGGTAATGTAATTATAGTTGATTTGAGCAGTGGACTTAATTTCTATTGTAAAATTGTCAGTCTTGTCTGTGATGTACAGTAAATGAGGTGACTTATCTCCTAGAATTGTCTCCTTAGGTGTGTCATAGAAGTTATAAACACTGGACTGTGAACATTAAACATTACTTTTTCAGTTAACCCCAATTTGTAAATTATCTTAAGGGATAATATGTGGTCAGAAATTGTTGCCCCCATCAAATTACTTCATTTTGGAAACTACACCCTCGTGAAATTGATTAAATGGGAGTAGGAAGCAGTGTTAGCCTACTTGTGTTTTCCAGATATTAATATGCAGAGGATGAAACAAAATGAAAATTGCAGTTTTCGAAATACCATGCATGTGGCAATAATTGTTTGCCTAGAAAAACAACATGGCTCATTTGAGGTCTCAATTAATTTTGTAATATTGGTTGACAATTGCAGAGGCTCTGAGTTAAAATAACAAAAACTATCTCCAAGTAACCTAATTTCTAAACTAAATCCCTCAATGATTTTACCAAGGGGTGTTGTGACTTCAGTGCCCAGCTAGTGCTGAGTCACACACTCCATAAAAAGCCAGCCCTCCCAGATACAGAAATGCCATATATGTGAATGTAAACTGCTATTTGGGCACACAGCAAGGTTGAAAGGAGAAGACATGCTGTCTGACTATTGGGGTGCAGACTTCTCAAGCTAAGTTTTAGGAACACGTCACATTTTCAAAGTCCTTGAGGTATCAATTCAGTTTTGTTTGGGATTTTACGAGAACTAAAAATTTGAATGTGGGGGAATATATAAATTATCCCTCAGGATATAATGCGGTCGTATAATTTAAGGGTAAATACATTTTAAAATGAATAAATCATGGATGTTTTATCTACTTTGAAGTATTCCTTTATGTAGAATCTAGGTTTTGTGGTTAGTTTTTTAAATGATAAATGTTATTCTTTCATATCCCCACATCTTCAGCATCTTTATGGGTAATTTTCTTTCTTGCAGTTTGAAGGACTTTACAAGGGAAATGTTGTCCCAGTGTGTATGGGCCCTATCTCCCTGAAGTTTCTGGCCACTCCTTAGAACCAGCAATGTTAGAAGAGGAATAGGACATAGGTGAACTCTAGCTATCACCTAGGTTGTTAATATTCAGAATTATAGTCTATTTAGAAAAAAATATATAATTAGGAAAGTTGAAAGGGTTTGCTTGATGTGTGCCTGAATCAGCCACAGAATCTGTGGTGATATTGAGCAGGATGCTTATTTGATTCAGCATCCTACATCTATCTCTGCCTCCCATTTATTTCAATTCCGGACAAAATTTGGAACTGATTTTGAGGTAGAATCCTCCCCGCGCAGTCCGGTCCTTCTGCATCGGTGTCTTCTCAAAGTGAAACTGCTCAATGGCTGTTACATCACGGATCCCTTCCACTGAGGCCCCTGATCGGCCTCATTGGTCACTGGAGGAGCATCAGGGACAGGTGAGTATGAATTTTTTTTTATTTTTTTTACTGCCCCTGGCTGATTTAAAAGTTAAAGGGGTTGTCCATTCTTCACCAGTGCCAGCCACTTTGCGGAATTTGGGTTCCCATACACCACTAACTGAAACCAAATCAGAAATCACAATTAAAATTCTGAAACAGGAGGCTAAATGTCCAGACAAATGGTCAGTACCAGGTCAAATGGTCAGTTCACATCAGAAGTAGAATCAGGAGACAATACGGATATCCAATATAAATCCAAGGTTCTGTTCCGAGAGGTCATGTCATAGGCAGAATCAGGAAACAAATGGATAACCAGAGACAAGCCAAGAGTCTGAATAAAGCAATCAAACACACATGATCAGAGTTCAGAGCCTAATTAGAGTAGTAAAATTGGCAGGCACCTGGTTCAGGAGGAAATGTTTTTTTTATATGCCTCCTTGGCTACTAATTTGACAAGCCCAGGGGAAAATCCGGCAAAAAAGATCCAGGACTGTTGAGCAGCTAGAATGGGACAACATTCCTCCCTCATAACTCTGGAATTTGGTCTCCTCACTTCCCACACATTTACAGACTGTTGTAAAAATAAGAGGGGATGCTACACAATGGTGGACATGGCCCTGCCCCAACTTTTGCAGTGTTGCTTGCTACCATCAATTTCTGAACCAGTTAATTTTTTTTTTTTAATGGAAAACTGGCTAAGTTTACACTTCTGATGTTTTAGAATTGGGGTTTCATATATATAGCGTTAATATTTTTTCATTGACAAAATTAAACTAAGTGAATGAACAAAAGAGAAAATAAATCAATATTTGGTGTGATCACCTTTTACAGGTAAAGTACTGATGGTGATGATATGACCTCTATACAGTCCTGATCTCAACATCATCCAGTTTGTCTGGGATTCCAAGAGACAGACAAATTTGAGCAAACCTACATCTACAAAAGATCTGTGGTTAGTTCTCCAAGATGTTTGGAACAACCTCCCTACCGAGTTACTTCATATATGACAATTTTACAAACAAAATGTGACAAAAACAAAAATTAACTAAACAAAAAATTACAATGATTCCTTCCCAAATGAAGACATTCATAACATAATTAAAAATATATAACAGAAGACCAATCTCACAAAAAAACACCGAAAAGTGAACATAACAACCACAGGACAATTAACCCATTCATATCTTGAAGAAACTACTAAAACACAAAGTAGTGGAATAATATTAAAAAAAAAATGCATCTGTGGGAGCAAAAGTGAAATTTAAATAAAGATGATAATTATCCAAAGTGTGTATACATACTGTTTTTAATCTAGGATCTTAGCATAGCAGCTACTAGACACCTGCAAAAATGAAAATGACTAATGAAATGAACAAAAGTGACAAATGAAAAATGTATAAATGTGATCAGATCCCAATATACTATATATACAGTATATATATATACAGTGAGGAAAAAAAAGCATTTAGTCATCCACCAGTTGTGCAAGTTCTCCCACTTAAAAAGATGAGGCCGGCCTGTAATTGACATCATAGGTAGACCTCAACTATGAGAGGCAAAATGAGAAAACATATCTAGATTGTCTGATTGTCTGATTTTTTAAGAATTTATTTGCAAATTATGGTGGAAAATAAGTATTTGGACACCTACAAACAAGCAAGATTTCTGGCTCTCACAGACCTGTAACTTCTTCTTTAAGAGGCTCCTCTGTCCTCCACTCATTACCTGTAGTAATGGCACCTGTTTGACATTGTTATCAGTATAAAAGACACCTGTCCACAACCTCAAACAGTCACACTCCAAACTCCACTATGGTGAAGACCAAAGAGCTGTGGAAGGACACCATAAACAAAATTGTAGACCTGCACCAGGCTGGGAAGACTGAATCTGCAATAGGCAAGCAGCTTGGTGTGAAGAAATCAACTGTGGGAGCAATAATTAGAAAATGGAAGACATACAAGACCACTGAAATCTCCCTCGATCAGGGGCTCCACGCAAGATCTCACCCTGTGGGGTCAAAATGATCACAAGAACGGTGAGCAAAAATCCCAGAACCACAGGGGGGACCTAGTGAATGACCTGCAGAAAGCTGGGACTAAGGTAACAAAGGCTACCGTGAGTAACACACTATGCCACCAGGGACTCAGATCCTGCAGTGCCAGATGTGTCCCCCTGCTTAAGCCAGTACATATCCGGGCCCGTCTGAGGTTTGCTAGAGAGCATTTGGATGTTCCAGAAGAGTATTGGGAGAATGTCATATGGTCAGATGAAACCAAAGTAGAACTGTTTGGTAGAAACACAACTCGTCATGTTTGGAGGAGAGTGAATGCTGAGTTGCATCCAAAGAACACCATACCTACTGTGAAGCATGGGGGTGGCAACATCATGCTTTGGAGCTGTTTCTCTGCAAAAGGACCAGGATGACTGATCCATGTACATGAAAGAATGAATTGGGCCATGTATCGTGAGATTTTGAATGCAAACCTCCTTCCATCAGCAAGAGCATTGAAGATGAAACGTGGCTGGGTCTTTCAGCATGACAATGATCCCAAGCACACCGCCAGGGCAAATAAGGAGTGGCTTCATAAGAAGCATTTCAAGGTCTTGGAGTGGCCTAGCCAGTCTCCAGATCTCAACCCCATAGAAAACCTTTGGAGGGAGTTGAAAGTCCATGCTGCCCATCGACAGCCCCAAAACATCACTGCTCTAGAGGAGATCTGCATTGAGGAATGGGCCAACATACCAGCAACAGTGTGTGCCAACCTTGTGAAGACTTACAGAAAACGTTTGACTTCTGTCATTGCCAACAAAGGATATATAACAGAGTATTGAGATAAACTTTTGTTATTGACCAAATACTTATTTTCCACCATAATTTGCAAATAAATTCTTAAAAAATCAGACAATGTGATTTTCTGGATTTGTTTTCTCATTTTGTTTCTCATAGTTGAGGTCTACCTATGATGACAATTACAGGCCTCTCTCATCTTTTTAAGTGGGAGAACTTGCACAATTGGTGGCTGACTAAATACTTTTTTTCCCCCACTGTACAGCCAGAGCTACAGTGGAATGGTTTAGATCAAAGAATATTCAAGTGTTAGAATGGCCCACTCAAAGTCCAGACCTAAATCCCATTGAGCATCTGTGGCAAGACATGAAAATTGCTATTCGCAGATGCTCTCCGTCTTATCTGGCTGAGCTTGTGCTATTTTGCAAATATATATACAAGAGCAAAATTATCTAAGGGTCAACCAAACAAAACGGAAATATATATTAATATTGCAAATAAAGAGCACATTAATATAAATAAATCCTGACTAAATATGTTCAGGATTACAGTAAGGTCTTATGCACATGACAGTGACATTTTTGACGTATCTAACGGCCATTAAAAACGAACGTACATGTCTGTTTATATCAGCTGTTTTGCATCGGTTCTGTTTTTCCAATTTTGATGACCGAGTGTCATCCATTTTCCATCAGTTTTTATCTGTCAGTTAAAAAACTGATGCATTTCATTTTTTTAGTGCATTCAGATTTTTTGATTTTCGTGAAAAACGGACCGTTAAAATGGTAAATGTGAATAGACACATTGGAATCAATGTGTTCTAAAACAGACATGTTTGCATGTTGCAAAAATGTCTTTCACTTGTCAGTTTTTCATTGACATGCGAATAAGCCTTAACAGATCAATTTATACTATAGAAATAGAAGATACCACTTAAAACCAAAACAGATTGCTAAACTAATTTATTTTTTGGTCAACTATTTAATCCATAAAGTACCAGAGTATGAAACTTGAAAATCCAAAGAATATCTGTTACAAAGGCTTTATTTCTATCAGACGGGAAGACCTGTTGCAAAATACCAATATGCAAATTTGCTAACTCATGTTTATGAGTTATGCAAATGAGATGGGATAGGTTACATTTCAGGATCCAATGATTGATATTGTACCAGGGATTATTTAAAAAAATGTTACCATAAGTATTTAATGTCTGCATAACTGTAATTGATCTTGTGCCTGAGGAAGTAGAGCCTATGAAACGTATTGCACTTACCTGAATAAACCTAGACACTCGATTCAAGCAACACTTGTACAAATCTATTTTTCCTTTGGCATCTACATTATATGATGGAGTCCATCTCTGGTTCTTTTCACGAGGCTGGTACAGCAGCTTCATGTGGACTAAGTCCACTACAGATATTCCTGTCCATTCATTTTACTGAGCGAGAATCTTATCTGTGAAATATGTGGGTACTTACCTGGATATACCTCACCAGGGAACTACCTTCCATTGTTTTCTTCTATTTGCAGGACTAAACCCACAGGGACTTGAACTCTGGACTTCCCAGGCATTACCATTTTGCCCCTCAGAGTCTTATTTGTTTCAGCTTTGATCAGTTCCTGGATATCAAACCCTGCATATGACTGATCTTATGCTCCTGTGTATCTAACCTTTCATACGTCTGACCGCAGCTGCTCTCAGCTCTTGCGGTACAAGAGCTTAATAATAGTCAATAGTCAATAATATATGACTTTGGTTCTCCTGAGATAAAGCTCACATTTATTTTGCATTATTAGGTACAACTTACTGTATGTCTTAATGTTTTAAGATGATTTAGAAATGTGTCAGATGGAGGGTATTTATTTGTCTATTTTTTAGTTTTAAGGCTAATTTTTCTGTTTTAGCTATTCTCTTTTCCTTTTCAGTGGCTGCTATTTTTGAGAATACCTCCCATAACAATTTTGTGTGCACACCAGAGAGAAATATTGTTGACTTCATTGTTATTATTATTCACATATACATGTGAATCATGTACAGAGTTTTCTATCTGAATGCTATATTCAGGGTATTTCAGGGTATTTGGTGCTTGGAGAATAAATCGCGGAAAAGATTTTTTAACTGATTTACTTAATAATTAAATATCTGCCATCAGGATCTGTGTTTTTCAGCCACCTTTCAGAGTAAGTTTCTTTTTAGGGTACATTCACATAGAAGAATCGGCTGAGGATTTGGGGGCGGATTCCACCCCCGAATCGGAGGCAGATTCCGCCCAGATGCTGTAATAATAAGCCTCCTGCTCGATCTTGCCTACGATTCCACGGCTCTAGACTCCCTGCTGATTAGGCCCATTCATCTGCAATTGTGCATCAAAAGTACTGTCATGTTAAGAAGGCCTAAGACATAAGCAAACAATCTTGCTTTAAAGAGTAGTACAACTTGTTGCATTAAGTACCATAGGCCATTATATTTTGCACAAAGTAATTCGACATGAGATAATCATAAATTAGCACGCATGCTGTATGTAAAGTGTAATGTTAACAGTATACAGTACAACATATAGTTCTGATTCTAAATGACTCTGTCCAGCTATCCAAGGAAAACCTAATGACATAAGGGTGGAGGGAGTAAGGTATAACAGCATTAATTGATTGTCATTATTTTACTAGGGCACTGCATTCAATCAGGTGGTCAGTATGCTATAGCAGTAAGTCTGTTTCAATATAACTAAGGAATGTAGGTCTGCTCTTTTTACTTTTGTGTTGGTATTCGTTGTTATTGTGTGTTTAAACTTTGTCTACAGACTGCATCTACTGCAATTGATGTATGGTTTCTAGTATTATCAGAGAATTGTATACATACACATATACAGCACCGCTGCATTTTACAGTACCTGTATAGTGGATGGGACTCTGGCTGATCCCACCCACACATTGAAGAAAAATATCCACAGCAAAAATGCTGCAATTTCAAAAACCAGGGCTTTCTGTAAATCATAGCATGTCAATTATACCTACAGAAATGCCAGCGTTTTCTGTATAGATATAATAGGAACGGAAGGCGCTGCAGAAAAAAAGCAATGCGTTTCCGCCACTGTCTTTTCCGTAGCTTTTTGGCCACGGCTCACTACTTAACCTTAATGTAAACTTTTTGAGATCTGTTCACATGGTTCTGCATAGAACCTACCATTGATGTGGTGATATGCCTGTGATTGCTCTGGAGGCTTAGTCTCGTAGCAGGGGTGCATTGGTGGTGGTTGCCATATAGTATCGCACCCACTAGAGTAGGGACCTACTGTACAGAGGTTACTGTGAAGTGTCTAGTGGGTTTATACACCTTGATAAAAATGTAAGAACCTCATGTTGAAGATTTTGCTGAGAAGCATAGATCAATGTGCAATATTGGGATGTGCAGTTTTTATTTATTATTCAATAAAATGAGTTAAAAATATATACATATTCAAGGTGCTGAGAATGTGCCACTACTAGAGATGAGCGAATCGATTCTGCAGAAGTGGAATTCGATCTGAATTTCAGGAAATCTTCGATTCTCCATGATTCCAGATTTCCTGATGCTTTGTGGTAACGAATATTTAGTAAGGACCTTTGTGACATCAGACGGTCACAAGATATTCTCTAGTGATATGATTGGGTAGGCGTGTCTTTGCTTGTTAGCAGATCCTTCCACATGAATAAAAGTTGTCCGTGCTGAAGAGAGAGAGAGAAACATGACCGCGGCATCCAAGGGCTTCTGGCATTTTGCCACCCACCCTCCCACCCCGGATCTCTGCAGCCCGGAAATAGCTGTTTATTCGCCACAAAGTAATTCGGATAGATGCTCATTTTTTTGGAACTTCGAATCGAACTGCTGAATTGAACTTTTGAGAAATTTGCTCATCTCTAGCCACTACCTTCTGGGTGGCATGTTGATTGAAATCAAACTCTCATTTAGGCTGCTTTTTCACTACCGAGTCTCAGATGTGAGACTTGGTCTGGATAAATACCAGATTTCGCGACCTGTACATTATACCAGGAGAAGGACTGTGAAAATGAATCAAGCATAGATCCATGAGGATGTTCACAGTGGCCGCTACTGCTGTTACTAGTGTAGTTACACAATCGGACACTTCCTGCTTTGCCCATCATGTTCCAAACTGTACTGAGGCCAGTCCTGCCATTACTACTACCCCTTGATAGCTCGACATCTCCTGCATTGACCTTTATATAATGTACTGAAGGGGTCTCAAACACAAAGCCCGTGGGATGCATGTGGCCCCTGAGGCTCTAATCTGCTACCCATAGCCTTCTTCCCAATTCAGCTGGATTGGCAATATTGGGGAGAAAAGAACCACTGTTGTGTGCTGCTGGAACAGAGCACTTGGTTGCAACAAGGTAAGAACTGGCTGGGGCCATTAAACTGTACGGGGCCACTACTGGGGTTATTTAATTGTATTATATAGCATTTGATAGAAATGTAGCCTATCAACCCCAGCTCTACTGGCTTATTGGCATAAATCTAAAAAAACATAATATCAAAGGTACCACCACCTCCAAAACCTGAAAGCTGATGTATGTAGGATCACCTGCATGATGTATGTTGACATAGTGGCGGTATGTAATCAACATAGATTCAGACTCATTCTAGTAGTGAGATGACTTACATCTACACCACATGATATGATACTATGTTATCAATATAGCATCTCTGCTTGTTCCATTTTCAAGATATGGATACTTATCTGATATATATTCTTATGCCTGTATACTATTGACATTAAGAGACAGTGATGCTGTGTTGATGAACATAGATTCACATGTCATTTAATGGTGTTATGCAATCAACATCATCAGAGTGAATACTCACCTCATACATATCCTTATGTCCGCATACTATTGATATTAAGAGCCTAGGATGGTTTCCCCAGTTACCGGGATGCTTGTCTCTTTACTGATCCTATATCCGCTTTCTGTGTTATGACGGCTGATTGGAGAGCCAACGGAGGGGTATGTTTTTTATGCACCCTTTCTACTGGTCCTCTGATATGTCACTCTAGGAAGGGGTGGGACATAGTAGATCAGGGGTCTCAAACTCGCGGCCCGCGGGCCAACTGCAGCCCTCGGGACAATAGTTTGCGGCCCCCACCTCAATATCAAAGTTTAATGTTAGTGCGGCCCGAGTTTGATACGAATGGTACCAGGGGCGCACTGTCTGGGGGGGGACGGCATTTCTTACTATCTAATGTAAACCAGCCCAGGACAGGCCGCTTTAAAAAAAAACAACGCTGAGCGGGGCCTGTCCTGGGTTGGCTTACGAGACGTCCGCATCACAGCGCAGGCAGCGATATAATGACGTCATCGCGCCTCCTACGCTGAGACACAGACATCTCGGACAAGAGGAGGAGGCGGCGGCTGCATCAAGGCATCACAGGTAGGTGAGGAGAACTTTTTTTTTATTTATATAAATAGGCCGTTACCTGCTGGAGTATCCCCGGCAGGTGATGGCCTATTTATTTCCCTAACCGGCATCTGCTCATGGCCGCCCCCTTCCCCTTCTGCTATGGGACGTAGAAGAGGAAGTGGATGCTGCTGTGAGCAGCAGCGGGCATCGGTAAGTGAGGCCGCGGGCCTCAAATACTACTATTATTATACTCCAGGGTCTTTTTAGACTCCGGAGTATAATAATCGGAGACCCAGGGGAGCTGAAGAAACATAAAAACCAATGCTACTCACCTCTCCTGCGATCCGCTGTCACTCCGAGCAGGCTTGGGCGCTCTGGTGACGTCATCAGGTCGCGTCAACGGTCTCATCGCGTGACATCTGTGCGCAATTAGACAGGGCTGAAAGCTGTTGGGAGTGCTCCGGTTTACAGGATAGGTAAGTAACACTGGTTTTTATGTTTGTATCCTCCCCTGGGTCTCCAATCATTATACTCTGGGTTCTGAAAAGAACCCAGAGTATAATAATAGTTCGTGGGTGGGCCACTAGGGAGCACAATACCGTGTGCAGGGGCCACTAGGGAGCACAATACCGTGTGCAGGGGCCACTAGGGAGCACAATACCGTGTGCAGGAGCCACTAGGGAGCACAATACCGTGTGCAGGGGCCACTAGGGAGCACAATACCGTGTGCAGGGGCCACTAGGGAGCACAATACCGTGTGCAGGGGCCACTAGGGAGCACAATACCATGTGCAGGGGCCACTAGGGAGCACAATACCGTGTGCAGGGGCCACTAGGGAGCATATTACCGGTGTGGAAAACCTGATGCGGCCCAGCCTCACCCAGACTCTATATCCAGCGGCCCCCAGGTAAATTGAGTTTGAGACCCCTGTAGTAGATCATTTAAACATGTTTGAGTCAGCGGCCGATCACGGCCACACTGAATGCCGGGCTGCGGGGTTTGATTGATCAGATTGTTAAACGGTGACATATTTGTCTGCCTTATTTGAATTATTTGAACAGACCTATATGTGATATTGGGTGGACTTCTGGGGGTTCTGCAACAATTAGAAGTGAGGTAACACTTCTCATCCGTAATTTAAGCTCAAAGAAAAGGAGCTGTTTATATGACATTATAAGCAGAGTTGAGTGCATGCTTTACACAGTGGGTGCTTTATCCCCTAATGTCCATCAATTTTTACACATATTAAGGTTCCATTGGGGCGTTGATATAAACACCCCATTTATCCTTTAGGGGCGGTGTGTGGCATTGCAATAACTTATGCCGGTTCTGTGGATTTGTCATGAGGATTCTCAGTGGACCCTTCTATTAGTGGCAGAGGCGTAGCTTGCGGGGGGGGGGGGGGGCAGAGGGGGCGGCTGCCCCGGGCCCACTGACATTTTAGGGCCCACCCCGGGGCCGCCATTAATACACCTTTTACTTTTAACTAGATCGGTGTCTGCAGACACCGATCTAGTTAAAACGCTTCCTGCAACTTGCTGTCTTGTAAACCGCAAGCCACTTCAGGCCTGCGGTTTACATGACAACGAGAACACAATCATGGGCATAGGTGGTGCGATGACGTCACAACATCGCGCCTCCTACGCTGAGACGCTGACTTACTGTGCGTGGACCCTGCGCACAGAGCGCGGGTCCAGAAGAGAAAGCGGCGGCTCCATTCGTCATGGTCGCTGGTAGGTGAGTATAACTTTCTATTTGTTTTGTTTTAGCTTAGTTGTGGGTAATTTAATAGTATAAGGGGTTGTTAGGAGGATGAATTATAACTATAAGGGAGGGGGCATTATGAACATAAGGGGGGGTCATATATATAAGGGTTATTATGGGGTACAAGGGGGGAGGTTATTTATATTAGGAGGTATTATGAACATAAGGGGGTGGTCATCGATATAAGAGGTATTAGGGGTGCAGTATTTATGTCAGGGGGAATCAGGGGCATAATATGAGGGGGCAATTAATTTAATAAAAGTGACACTTGGGCTTTATTAAGACTAAAGCCCCACATAACGGACCGCAGCAAAAAAGAGCTGCAGGAAAAACCACGGCAGTAACATTGTGGTTTTTCCCGCAGCGCTTTTCAAAGAATGTCCACAGAGTTTTCCTCTGCAGACTTTCTGCTTCCATTATAACTATAGGGAAACCGCCAGCATTTCCGTAGGTATAATTGACATGCTGCGATTTCCAAAACCACAACGGATTTGGAAATCGCAGTGTGTCTGCGGCACGCACTGTAAAATGCCGCATTTTTTTTTGCCCGTGGCGTTTTTGCCACGTGGGGCCCCATCCCATCCCCACTTTGTGGTAAAATATGCGCAGTGGACACGCTGCGATTTCCAAAACAGTCGTGGTTTTGGAAATCCCAGCATTCCTATGGAAATGCTCCCAGTTTCCCTATAGATATAATTGAAGCAGAAAGTCCGCAGAGGAAAACTCTGCGAACTTTCTGTGCAAAGCGCAGTAGGAAGAACAGCGCTCTTTTGCTGCGGGACGCCACATTGGGCCTTGGCCTTAAAGAGTTTTCCAGCTCATTTTTATTGATGGTCTATCCTCAGAATAGATCATCAATAAGAGATAAGTGATTCCCCACTGATCAGCTGTATGAAGGGGCTATGGCGCCTGTTCATGTCACACGCTGTCTGCTTATAGTGACCGTGTGATGTAATTCCAGCCTTGTCACATGGACGTGTCTAGGACGAGGCTGTAGTTACATGACATGGCCGCTATGAAAAGAATGACACTATGTAAACAGAGGAGGGGTCACGGCACTTACACAGGTACCACAGTTCATTCAAACGACTGATCCTGGGGTTCCCAAATATTGGAACCCCACTAATTAATTTTACCTTTTGTTTACTTTTTTAATTAGGAAACACCTGGGGCATTATTAATAAGGGGCACTATTTACAGGGGGTACACAGGGAAGTTATTAATTTAAAGATGCACTTGGGGGTTATTCATTATGGGGGGTTATATCATATATTTTATAATTGGGGTAGCAGCAGGATGGGGGTGCAGGTGAGGACAATATGGGTCAGGTGTCTGGAAAAGTGAGGAGCCAAAGATGTCTGTGTTGCAAACTTTACAGAGACTGGAAGAAGTGGTCATGGCGGTCCAGATGAAAGAGATGGAGAATGTGAACGATTAGTCAGAAACATCACCGGTAAGTCACTAAATGATACTGCCCTGTATTTGCCTAAATCGTCTGCAGAGCCCTGTGTAGATCCGATATATACCACTATACGGTCACCGTATAGTGATAATATCGGTATACCTAAGTTGGGGGCCCACTTGGACATGTTCGCCCCCCGTGCTGAACCCCTAGCTACGCCTCTGATTAGTGGTCTAATTTATTAAATATTTTTAGGACAACATATTTTGTCTTGATAAACCATTCACCTATTACTATTATGTTTTTATACAAATCAATAAACGTTATATTTTAATTACTTCAACCCTTCTAATTTTTGCAATTGATAATATTGAAGTAACAACCTCTTCATTTGTTTGACATTATTTATTGTGGCTCAGCTTAGGGCTCACTGTCTTGTCATGCCCCTACCCCCAGGGTTCACCAGCAGCTTTTGGGGATTTGCTCCTCTAGCAATCCCCTTACAGAATAGCAGGACCTAAAAATACTTTCTGACATTAGCATGGGTTCTATTCAGGAACTTGCAACCTGGATGGAGGCTGTGGAGGACCTGGTAGCTGACCTGGCTACCCAGGTTTATACACTTACCTGAAACCAAGCTGAGGCTGCTACGTCACCAACTGCTGTGGTTTCAATTCCCATAGTTAAGATGTTACTCCTGGATTGATTTTCGGGGGACCGAGAAAAATTTGAGACATTCCAGGAGTCAACTTATATTTTTGAGTTAATCCTCATGCGTCTCAGTCCCAGATGGTAGAGGTGGTCATTTCTCTCTTGCAGGGGGATCCACAGGCTTGGCACCTTAAACTTCCCCCTGGTGCAGAGGAGTGGACAGATTTAGAAAAATTTTTCAAGTCTCTGGGCACTGTTTATGCTGAGCCTGACCACATTGGACTTGTCGAGTTGCAACTCCTTGCTATTCGGCAGGGCAAACGCTCTGCTGAGACTTATTGCTCTGAGTTTTGTAAATATAGCATAACGACAGGTTGGTGTGAGTCAGCTTTGAGGGCTCTTTTTAAACAGGGGCTTAATGATTCAGTTAAGGATGTTTGGGTGGGTTACCCAGATCCTCCTACCTTAGAGCAGGCCATGGCCTTAGCTGTTCGCATTGACCGGAGACTCCGGGACAGATGCAAGGAGAGAGTAGGGCCTGATTCTTCTCAATTTTCTGTCTGCCATTCTGTCTCTCATATGAAGTCTGTCTTCCCTCCTACCACTGGTGATGAACCTATGCAGCTGGGAGTGCTGGATGCCAAGGTTAGACGAAAATACCATCTTCAGAATAACCTCTGCCCAGTGGTGAACCTAGCCTCTTTGCTGCCTGAGGCGGACTATTGAAAGATGCCCCCCCCCAAAAAAAAAAATAATATAAAATTGCGTTTCCATGCTACTAGCTTCACACGCTGCTATCGTCGCACAATATACACAATACACAAACTTATGAAACAGTTTTTAAGAATTCTTCTTCCTGTATTAAGTCAGTATCAGAAATCAACAACACGGCATTAACAATGAAAGTAACTTCACACATGTCCTGCTTGGTGGATGGATGAGCCCACGTGACCCCCATTCTCTATAATAGGAGCGCCGAAGATAGCTGAGTACTGTACTTCAGGTATCTTCGGCATTCCCATCGAAATGAATGAGAGCCACGCAGGTTCGTCCATCCACCAAGCGACACACATATATATGGCTGCGGTCAGGCTGGATTCCCACCCAGTGGGGGAAAATAACCCAATTCTCAGGCTCAGTGGGGGTCTCAGCAGACAGATCCCCATCAATCAGGTATTTATCCTCTATCATTTAGGTGAATACAGGGCAGTAACATTTTGTGACTTACAGGTGACGTCTCTGACTAATCGTTCACATTTCCCTTCTCTTCCCTTTGGACCGCCATGGCCACTTCTTCCAGCTGTGACTTGTCTCTGTAAAGTTTACAACACAGACATCTTCGGCTCCTTACTTTTCCAGGCATCCAACCCACATTGTCCTCATCTGCACACCCATCCTGCTGCTACCCCCAATTATAAAATATATGATATAACCCCCCATAATGAATAACTCCCAAATGCATCTTTATATTAATAATGTCCATGTGTACCCTGTATAAATAGTGCCCCTTATTAATAATGCCCCAGGTGTTAACTAATTAAAAGGTTTTCCAGGTCATTAATAAACTAATCAGTGGGGCTCAAAAACCCAGGACCCCCATTCATCAGCTTTTTGAATGACCGTGGTACCTGTGTAAGCACCGTGACCGCTTCTCTGTTTACATAGTGTCATTCATCTCATAGCGGCCATGTAATGTAACTACAGCCTCGTCCTATACACGTCTATGTGACAATACTGTAATTACGTCACACGGTCACTATAAACAGACAACATATGATATAAACAGGCGCCATAGCCCCCCATACAACTGATCAGAGGCGGGGTCCACTGATCTCTTATTGATAATCTGTCCTAAGGATAGAACATCAATAAAAATGAGCTGGAAAGACCCTTTAATAAAGCCCAAGTGCAACCTTAAAGTGGTTGTCCAGGATAACCACTTTTTTAATATGAGACTGGGGAAGGTGCTCCGATGTCCCAGCGCGTTTCAGTCCTGCTGCTCCGGTGTTTTCTTCCCCTCAGCGGTCATGTGTGGTGGGGACTTCTGCCAGAAGAGAACACCAGAGCAGCAGAACCAGACTGCGGTGGGAGACATCGGAGCACAAGGGACAGGCGAGTAGGTGTTTTTTTTTTTAAATACAGTATTACACGGTATTATGGCCCACAGCGGCCCCTGCACACAGTATTACATGGTATTATGCCCCGCAGCGGCCCCTGCACACGGTATTATGTCCCGCAGCGGCCCCTGAAAAGACCCCCGAGTATAATAATAGTAGTATTTGGCCTCACTTATCAATCCCCGCTCCTGCTCACAGCCGCTTCTGATTCCCCCTTCTGCGTCCGATAGCAGAAAGGGAACCGGAGGCGGCCACAGCAGGCGCGGGGATCGATAAGTAAATAGGCCGTTACCTGCTGGGGATACTCCAGCAGGTTACGGCCTATTTATATATAAAAAAAAAAGTTATTGTCACCTACCTGCAATCCCATGATGGAGCCGCCGTCTCCTCTTCTTGTCCGCGACGTCCGCGTCTCAGCGTAGGAGGCGCGATGACGTCATTGTATCGCCGCCTGCGCTGACATGCAGAGGTCTCGTAAACCAGCCCAGGCGCCTCACTTCGCCTCATTAGCGGTGCGCCCCTGCCTCTGCCTGTATTGTGGTAACCCAGGTCATTTCATCCAAGACTGCTCCTTAAAACCTGGCACACCGGCGGAAAAACCTCAGTGCCTGAGTGGTATTTGGAAGATCAGGTACCTTTCAAAAATTATCATAAGGAGCTGCTACCAGTATTTCTGTCCTATAAGGACAAGTCTGCATCTGGCCAGGCTCTTGTAGATTTGGGAGCTGGGGATAATTTGGTTAATTTGTCATTTATTTCTGCCTTGGGTTTAGATCTGTTATTGTTACACACTCCATTGTCGGTTACTGGCGCAGATTCTACCCCATTGGCCAGGGGTGGAGTCCGATACTGGACCCCCCTAATCAGTCTTCAAGTAGGCTCTATTCATTCAGAGGTCATAAGTTTTCTGGTTATGGAAGGTCTGGTTTCAGATATGATTTTGGGCCTTTCCTAGTTAGTCCTCCATAACCCCATTTTTGATTGGTCTAGGAGTGAGTTGGTGAAATGGGGAGACCAGTGTTCATCCCGTTGTATAGCCTTGCACATATCGGATTGTGTCACTGAGGAGACACTCTTACCTGACTTCCTGTCTGATTTTTTGGATGTGTTCGATCAAAAATTTGCTGACAGCTTACCTTTATACTCTTACCCGCATAGACCTTATGACTGTGGTATTGATCTCCTTCCTGATTCCAAATTTCTCAGGGGAAGGATCTTCAATCTCTCAGTTCCTGAACGTGTGGCTATGCGGGAGTATATCCATAACAGTGTCTTGAAAGGGCATATCCGGCCATCTAATTCTTCCATGGGAACTGGTTTCTTTTTTGTTGATAAAAAAGATGGGGGTTTGCAAACGTGCATTGATTACCGTGAACTAAATAAGATTACTGTCTGGAATCAGTACCCTCTTCCACTGATTCCTGATCTCTTCAATCAGATTGTGGGTGCCTGCTGGTTTTCCAAGATTGATCCGGGGGGCCTACAATCTGATCCAGATCAGGTAGGGAGATGAGTGGAAAACCGTATTTAACACCCCTGAGTGTCACTTTGAGTATCTGGTTATGCCCTTCGGGTTGTGTAATGCATCAGCAGTTTTCCAACATTTTATCAATGATGTATTCAGAGACCTGCTTGGCTGTTATGTGGTTGTCTATCTGGATGATATCCTGGTTTTCTCTCCGGATTGGGCTACACATGTTGAACACGTTAGGAATGTTTTGCTGCGGTTACGCCAAAATTATCTTTTTGCCAAACTGTCCAAATGCCTGTTAGAAGTCCAAAGAGTACTTTCCTGGGCTATGTCATTACCCCCCGAATCCTTTTGTATGGCTCCACTCAAGGTCACGGCTATAAAAAAAATGGGAACGCCCTTCTAGTCTTAAGGCGCTGCAATGCTTCCTGGGCTTTTCTGATTATTATCGTAAATTTATCAAAAATTTCTCTATCATTGCTAAGCTATTGACGGATCTCACTAAGAAAGGTGCCGATTTGACCAACTGGACTATTGAGGCTAAACAGACATTTGAGCAACTTACTGTAGGTATAATAAAAGCAGAAAGTCCTTTCTGTGAAAATAGCTGCGGAGATATATGCGATGAGTTTCCAGTGTGTGTTTTCACTGTGTGGGGCCTTAGTCTTATACCTATATGGAAAATGCCAGCGTTTCCGTAGGTATAATTGACATGCTGCGATTTACAAAAATGCAACAGTTTTTGAAATCGCAGCATTTTTACTGAGGATCTTTTTCTGTAATGTGTGGATGGGATTAGCCAGAATCCTAACAACTTTGCAGGTATATTTTTAAATGCTGCGGATTTGCAATGTGGGGCCCCGACCTAAAGGAGCATGTAGGTAACCAGACTGAGAAATATCCCTCATACACAGATTTTATCTGTATTTTTTTGTTTTTTTGTTTGCTTGTAAAGAATGCCACACAATCCAATTTTCATTAATATTGTGCATTTTTACTACATGGTTAAGTCCTGTTGAGAAACCTATGGGGAAAAAAAACCAGTTAAAGCTCCAAAGCCTCTGCTCTTCATGTGGCAAAAACTAAAAGTTTCTGTCATAAATTATTATGAGTCTGCCAGACCGCAATTGTCAGTCCGCAAATTTAATTTTTTTTTTAACTTTTTTACAATGTAGACTGGAGCTTTCTATGTTTATTTTTCCCTGAACGTGTTACACACATCAGTACAAAAAAGGATTTTAAAAAAGCTTTGTAACATTGTTAACACACAAAAGAAAACAAATGCATACATTTTCTATAGTTGACAGAAAAGCAGTCAGCATACATTGTATGGTATGCAGACATCAGCAGTGCCAGATGTATAAAAGGAAACAGTGCACAGCATGGGACAGTGCATAACTGCTGCAACCGATCTCCAGACAAGATGGTTAAGGTAAGGTACCTTTATTTTTTGTTTTGTTCTTTTACTAAAAGTTGTTTCATTTTTTTTAATAGAAGGGAGTCATACAAACACACAGCCTTTGCAGTCACACTTACCAAAGAAATTGATACACTTTTGCTAAAATTTGAAGAGTCATAAAAGAAATCTTTGATGATCACCTTGATCTTAACAGATTAGCTATTTGGCAAAAAAGTCCATGTGCTGTTCTGTCCATTGGATACAAATATTTTATGTACAGTTTTATTTGCCACTGATCATCTGGTATTTTTCTATGGTACACAAACAGCAACATCATATAGTCTTATATACAATACTCCCATTAAGAGCCATCTGTCTACAGTTTTTTTTTTCTTGTATCTTGGCTGCCCAGATGTCTCTGACAGCCAGAAATAAAACCGATGACTGCATGATTACCTATAAAAATTTTTGCTGTAAAAATGTATATGCTAAATATGAAGTGAAAAACTTTAGGGTATTATTAATGAGTTTATGTTTACTTGAAACTTTTTCTGAATTACCAAAGAGAAAAATATCTATCTATTCCTAGATTATCTTCTACGAGGACAAAAACTTCCAGGGTCGCTTTCATGAGTGTAACTCTGATTGTTCTGACCTGTCCTCCTACTTTAACCGTTGTAATTCCATCCGAGTGGAGAATGGAAACTGGATCCTGTATGAACATTCCAACTACAGAGGACACCAGTACTTCCTTAGAAGAGGAGAGTATCCTGACTTTCAGCAATGGATGGGTTACAATGACTCCATCAGATCTTGCCGTTTAACCCCACAGGTAAATATGAGAGTAAATTTCACAGAGACCAAGTATTTACCCACAGGTAAATATTATGACAACTGCACCCAAGAGACAACTTCTATAGAAATACAGTATATACTCCTTTGTACTTTTTACAATATTTAGCAGTTTTTGCATTTTACTGAATAATCCTTTTTGCCTAAATACAGCATCGTGGACCATTCAGGATGAGGGTGTATGAGAGGGAAGATTTTAAAGGTCAGATGATGGAGTTCACTGAAGATTGTCCTCATGTCTATGAGCAATTCCGCTACAATGACATTAACTCTTGTCATGTGCATGATGGATACTGGATGTTCTATGAGGAGCCCAACTACAGAGGACGCCAGTATTACCTAAGACCTGGAGAATACAGGAAATATAGTGATTGGGGAGCCTCTAATCCCCGAATTGGATCCTTCAGAAGAGTTCAACATATGTATTAAAATATGTATTACTTTTATATTTAATGACTAAATAAATTATTAGCTCAAAACTGATATTTTCTGTTATTATTCATTTTTGAAAATAAACAAATGTTAAATGTATCTTCTAAATGAGAAAATTATATTTAGAAAGAAACTATTGAAGTATATTTTTACATATGTTATGCAACACATATTATAGAATTATTAATTATGTCTCTTTGAAACATAGATTTTTTTTGTGCATTCCTAAGTATGTTAAATACATACTGCACATTTTATCTCAAAATAGCCATTAGTGGGACAAATGGTATACAAATATATACTTGCACACTGAGTTCAATGGGAGCTACATAAATCATTATTATTATTAATATTATTATTATTATCATCATTATTTTTTTTTATTCCAGTGACTATGTAGTGCTGCAGACGTATTTTAAAGCATTTATGACCATACTCTTTGAATTTGCATTAAATGAAATGGATGGATTACAGTACCTAGAACAATCATGATAATCTACTGCAAGCTAGGGGAAACGGGGTGCAACATAGTATAGGGTGAGTATGTTTAGGGAAGTGTAATTATCAGTTATGCCAATTATGAAGGCTAATCTAGTGTTGCACAATGGTAGTCACAACACTATTAGAAGGTATTTGGAGGAAAATGTACCCAGTGTTCAGCAAGTGTTGAGACCACTAATTTAATTCAGAGAAAAAGAAACCCCTTTGGGGTGCAAATTTCACTTCAACAACAAGATAAAGCTGAAGATGCTTATAAATATATCATCGTGAACAAAGCATTTTAGAGGACTGAGAACCCCTTTATCAGGGAACTCCCTAAATCAACAGAAATGATACTGGATGCAATACATGCAGTGAAATTTAAAATCAAAAACACCACCAAAACATGACAAACCTCCATCCAATGAGTATGGCTTGACACTACATATAAAAAACCTGATACAATACAGAGAATAAAATTATATATAATAAATCCATTGTATATATAATAAACCCATACATCCATTATATTTCAAATAATTGTTTTTAAGCTAAGCTATAAACTAGCTTAAACGTAAAATGAAATAGCGTTCGCGTCTGCATTATATTTTCTGCTTTCTGATCTGTTAAATCAGAAAACTGTAGACAATGCAAACAGGTAACTGTTGTGAGTCTGGCCACTGCTGAACTACTATTGTGTTGCTCCCACTGGGGTGGGGTTTGCTAATCAGTGCCACACCCAATAGAGTAGTCACCCACTATACAAAGGTTTCTGTGAAGTGGCTAATGGCAGGGGTGCTGTTAGGGTAAAAGATCCGGGAATGAAGTCCTAATGCATACATACTGAATTTTTACTTGCAAACAATACAGATCAGATTCAGTCACAGGTAGCACAGGAAAAATCCATACCTATTTTATCCCACGACTTATAGGAGACATTAACTCATATTGTAGACATTCTCTTTCTTCATCTTCTCCATTTGGTAAAAAACGCCATGGACGGCTACATCTCCTTCCCCTGGGTTTAGGGTTGTCAACCAGGCGGTCTCCATGCTCAGGACAAAGTCACCTTGTTGCTCTTTTCCCGAGATTCACTCCCTGTGAATGGTTCAGGGACAGCAGCTCTGTCCCTGGTCCTTCTTATCGTCCAGCTTCTGGGAGCACTAACTTCCTTAGGCATGGGAATTGTGACTCAGTAATCTTCATCCTCAAAGATCTGGGTCGGCAGTGGTGCTGGTGACAGAGGAGTATCCCTTGGGGGGGTATGCCACAAATATATAAGGGTACTGCAAGTACTATGCACCACTCATAGTCCCTTCTTTGGGCCACACTTCATACAGCAGTACCTGGGTGTTAGGCTGTCAGACCTCCACATATGGGACAGCCTCCCATTTCCACCTCAGGTTCCCCTTGAGCTGACTGGTTCCTCACTAGATCTCAGTCTTAAACATGAAGTGGCATTTGCCACAGCCTCCAGTTAACCAACTAGGCCTGATGACTCAACTGCTGGGACATAAGATTGTACATTTCCTATCACTGTTATCAGTGCAACACTATCAAGGTTTGCGTACCTCCCGTTCCACCAAGACATCAACACAAATAAGGAATACACAATACTTTCATGCATGGTGTTTTTGTACACCCATGATTGAGTGATGTATTTCAGCCACCCTTTCTTCTTCTGCTTCTCTAGGGTATGCAGTAGCTTCAACAGGGTCTGATTCATCCATTCACAGATGTCATTTCCTTGTGGATGATATGGGGAAGGTACGAGTCTTCTGTGTATTGTTCAGTTTCTACAGTTCCTCTATCACCTGTTCCTCAAAATAGGCTTTACGATCTGAATGGAGCTGTGCAGGTTAGTCATATTCAGTGTTTCCAGATTTTTTTCGAAAATTGGTGAAGTGGTCGATGATGCACTTATGGCTCTGCAATCAGGGGCGTAACTATTGGGGTAGCAGTGGTAGCGGCTGCCACAGGGCCCGGAACATTACCCCACAAACACTGCTATCGTTATACTCTGGGGTCTTTTGAGACCCCGGAGTATAACGATCGGGGGCCCAGGGGAGGTGAGCGAACATAAAAAACACTGTAAATCACCTGTCCGCCGCTCCGCAGGCTTCGGGCCTGTTTGGTGACGTCCCAGATGTCAGCCGACGTCATTATCCGTCGCGACGCTGGCCTGGATTGCGCGACATCTGGTCCAACATTGAAGATGGCCGAAGTAGCGCACGGGAGTGCACCGAACCGAGGAAGAGGTAAGTTGCAGTGTTTTCTATGTTTGTATCCTCCCCTGGGTATCCGATCATTATACTCTGGGGTCTGAAAAGATCTGACAGAAGTGAAACACAAAGGTTGAGTCAGGGTTCTGTGTGTTCCTCCTCCTGCTTCGCTATTGTTACATGTAATTTACTGCATGACCTTTCTGCACTAAAAAAGTCTTCTTCATCCACTAGTAGTGCTACAGCAGAGAGAGATATTCCTCCTAGCTTAAGTCTTCCACTTCTTGATGAGTTGGGAGAGAAAAGATAGTATTTTTTGGATATAGAGGAGGCAGAGGTGGAAGACATGACTGTCGGTGGAGTTAATAGTGGAATGGGGTCTGATAATGGTAGTTGTCCTGGTAGCGGCACTAGGGGGAAATCTGTATGTGGGAATTATGAGGGCTTAGAGTAGTCCCACTGTCATGGTGAGTCAGAAAAAAGTGGGGAACATGATGAAATTACTGAATCTGATGATGGACAAACCAAACCAAAGGTAGGAGGCTGAACAGGGCACTCTTGGTAAAATGAACAATTTATTAAATAAACATAAATAAATATAAAAGTGCAACCCGTTTTGTGAACCTCACCAGGCACTGAATGGGATAATGAGTCTATTGCAGTTAACATCCAGAAACTGGATTAAGATGACAGAGTGACATCAGAGGAAGAGGGTGATGGCAGCTGCAACAGTAACAATTTGATCCATTGTGAAGACCCAACATAAAAAGTAAGTCTGTCCAGTGTAGGTCTAAGCAAAACTGGGGTGGTGGTGGTTGCACTGGCAGACCAATTTCCAGTGCTGCTAGTGTTGGTGGTAGCAGCTATGTTTGGTCATCTTCCATATGGGTATTACTTTTGTATATGTAAGCCGATGGCTGGTAAAATACTGGAAGGGATGTACATCTCACCCAGGTTACTCAGATGGGTGAGATGAGGGAAATCCAGACAGTTTGTTTCTCAGCAGACAACTATGTTTGCTGAGCATTATTTAAGTGCTGTGCACTGGGCTGGATTTTTATGGAAAGGTAGGTAGGCTGGTAGTGGGACCTGCCATTCCCATCCCCTCCGGTCCACACCTTGTGGACACTTCTGGAGAAACCCAGCTGACTGGGATTGTCCTCGTTAGGGGGATATAAGAAGTCTGCTAGAAGAGCAGACTGTGGCAGAGCTTGGCTGGAACGCCACAAAGAAAGTTGTTACTGCTGGAAGACAATCTGACTGTTTGAACTTGTTCCTATTCTAGGTGAGGTAACCTATTTCTGTTTAGTTAGAGCCCAGATGGGCAGGTATTTATTTTTTGGTTTCTGTTATGTTGCATGTATCAAGGAGTGTTTTGAGTGAATAAAACTCAATACTTGGACTAATACCTTGGAGTCTGTGTCCATGTCAGCCCACCCAGCACTCCAGATCCTCACAATTGGTGGAGGATGCATGCATTCAGGGGTTGCTAGGGGCAACAACACAACTCCTTGTTAAAAAAAAAATAATAATTTGTCCTGGGTGAAGGCTGTTGCCGCCAGACAAGACCAGACCCAGAATATGGAAGAGCTACTGAAGCATCTGGTGCAGTCTAATATAACGAGAAACCAACTGTTTTTTGATGGAGCAGCTGGCCATCATCAAAGAGACTGGTGTCACTATTCCGCAGAGACCTATGGAGCTCAGAGATGTAAAGCAGGTTGTGCAAAGAGCTTTGCAGAAAATGACCCCAGATGATGATATAGAGGCCTACCTTACTGTGTTTGAAAGGCTGGCTGAACGAGAAAGACTGCCAGCTGCTGACTGGGCAGATGTCATTGCACCTTATCTGACAGGTGAACCCCAGAAAGCATATTATGACCTCTGCCAGCAGGATGTCAGAGACTATAATAAACTGAAAGCAGAAATTCTTGCTCATGATATACCTGAATTACAAGTCTCCCAGGATAATTTTGGTACTTCACAGTTGAGAGATCCCACTCTTGCTAATGCCCGTGAAAGTGTGACAGTCGTAAATAGTGTGCCTCAGGAACCGGATGCTGACCACCGATCTCCCCATTTTGCCATGAATATTGACCTCTTGTATCGAGTTGCAAAAAGTAATGGGGAAATTGTGGAGCAGCTTCTCGTGCCTAAGCCATACCGCTGTATGGTACTTGATATGGCCCATAATCATGTACTTGGGGGACACCTAGGGTCTGAGAAAACACAGGAGAGGATTCTTCAAAGGTTTCATTGGCCGGGCGTTTATAAGGAAGTGAAGGATTACTGTGCATCCTGTCCTACATGTCAGGTACATGCCCCAACCTACATTTTCGTAGTCCCTTGGTTCCACTGCCCATCATTGAAGTACCTTTAGAAAGGATTGCTATGGACTTGGTCGGTCCAATAGTCAAGTCAGCTAGAGGTCACTAATATATCCTGGTTGTTTTAGATTATGCTACTCGCTATCCTGAGGCAGTTCCTTTGCGTAATACTGCATCAAAGAGTATTTCCCGTGAGTTGTTCTATATGTTTTCAAGAACAGGCATACGAAAAGAAATACTGACCGACCAGGGCACACCATTCATGTCAAAGGTGATGAAAGAGCTGTGCCCACATACGGACCTCTATGTTTCACCCCCAGACATATGGTTTAGTGGAACACTTTAACAAAACTCTTAAACACATGCTTAAAAAAGTGGTAGAAAAAGATGGTCATGATTGGGACTGCCTGTTGCCATATCTGATGTTCTCTATTAGAGAAGTTCCACAAGCTTCTACAGGTTTTTCCCCTTTTGAATTAGTCTATGGTAGACACCCCAGAGGCTTACTAGATATAGCCAAAGAAACATGGGAGACTGATGGACCAAATCTTGCGGCTATATCGTGACTACACAGAGGCTTACCTGGACGATGTGGTCATTCATAGCCCAGACTGCGGAAGTCACCTCTGTAAGGTACAGGCAGTACTAGGCTCCATAAGCGAGGCAGGCCTTACTATTAACCCTGAGAAATGTGCTTTAGGGCTAGAAGAAGCCAATTACCTTGGCTATGTAATTGGCAAAGGAGTAATAAAGCCCCAAATCAATAAGGTGGAGGCAATACATAACTGGCCAAGGCCGCTAACCAAAAAACAAGTCAGGGCGTTTCTTGGAATTGCTGGCTACTATCGTAGGTTTGTGCCAAATTTTGCCTCTATTGCAGCTCCTCTCAATGACTTGATGAAAGTCAGTGATGATCCACTGGACACCAGAAGCAGAGGAGGCATTCCAAAGGCTAAAATTAGCTCTATGCCAACAGCCAGTCCTGATAACCCCTGATTTTAGGAAGGAGTTCCTGGTGCAGACAGATGCCTCGGATGCAATTCTGGGAGCGGTGCTGTCCCAGGTTATAAATGGAGAGGAGCATCCAGTGATGTACCTGAGCAGGAAGCTGTCCCCTGCTGAGAAAAACTATGCCATCGTGGAAAGGGAGTGCTTAGCTATTAAGTGGGCACTGGATGCCCTAAAATATTACCTCCTAGGCAGAAAATTTAAGTTGTTAACTGACCATTTCTTCTCACTTGGATGAAAATGAATAAGGATAGAAATGCTAGGGTTACCAGATGGTTTCTGTCCTTGCAAAATTTTATTTTCAGTGTAGAGCACAGACCAGGGAAGTTGTTGGGAAATGCTGATGCCCTGTCAAGGGCACATTGTATGATGGCCACAAATGCCCAGCCCTTCGGTCTGGAAAAGAGGGGGGGGGGATATGTAAGCCGATGGCTGGTAAAATACTGGAAGGGATGTACATCTCACCCAGGTTGCTCAGATCGGTGAGATGAAGGAAATCCAGAGAGTTTGTTTCTCAGCAGACAACTATGTTTGCTGAGCATTATTTAAGTGCTGTGCACTGGGCTGGATTTTTATGGCATGGCAGGTAGGCTGGTAGTGGGACCTGCCATTCCCATCCCCTCCAGTCCACACCTTGTGGACACTCCTGGAGAAACCCAGCTGAGGGGGATATAAGAAGTCTGCTAGGAGAGCAGACTGTGGCAGAGCTTGGCTGGAACTCCACAAAGAAAGTTGTTACTGCTGGAAGACAATCTGACTGTTTGAACTTGTTCCTAATCTAGGTGAGGTAACCTATTTCTGTTTAGTTAGAGCCCAGACGGCAAAGTGGCAAGATCTGAAGCAGAATATAAGTCAGGGACATGCAGGCACAAATGTAGGAACTATATCTCTCTGTATATGAAATTCCATCACCAGCTCATTTGGCTCACTGGCAGATAAAGTGAGCAAGTCAGTTTTACTTCTTCTCCACATGATTTTCTTTATAGGCTGGCCACATACACACCTAGCACACGGTTATCGTCATCATCATCATCTCCATTTGCTTCCTTTTCTTCTCTGATAGCAATGTGCTCAGTCTTGATGTTGAATGCCTAGCACCATTATTTCTCTAGGAAAGCTGTCCCTGATTGATATCGCCATATGTCCATGTGGGAAAGGTGCACGCCACCACTGACATGTGGAGAGGCAATTATGGGCAAGGATAATACATGGTTTTCATGGCCCACTGAGTAAAAATTTTGAGCGGCAGCAGCCACAGTCTAGAAACCAACAAGGCCAGGTGCTAATACTGACACCACCCCGTGGGTGCAGGTACAGTTCCAATAGCAGACAGGATCCATCTGCCTCCTCTCTGGACCATTTACAGTCCCAACTTCACAAGCGCAAACCATTGCTTCCACTTCCCCTCCCTCATTTCATGGCTGTAAAGTGAAGCACACTTGCCATTGCACATACTGGAGTATTTGTTTGAGCAGCAGAAGTAGGTGAATGACTACTGCAGCAGCAAGCCAGGGACAATATGTTATTTTGAAATTGACATTGGAGGCTTATGAGGAAAATGTGTCTTTTAAGTGGCTACCAAATGTGTCAGCAGCAGCGACAACTGTAGCATCAGTGTCCCTGTGTCTTTTAATAAATATTTAACACCTTTAACATACATTTTAAAGAAATGCTTAGTCATTCAATGAGAGCTAGAAGAAGAATAACAGCTTCTACAATTTAGTCATCACCACCACCCTGGGGTGGTGCAAGAGGAACTGGAGGAGAATGAAGAACTGGATCTGGGTTATGGTGGTGGAGGACCTGGGACTATTAAACTGGAGAAAGTGAAGGAGGAAGACTTTCCTTTGGATGGCGAGGGGTGCCCATGGTATTTAACAGCCGGGAAGGAGGCTAACACTTGTTTGGGTTTTTTTCTCCCATAAAGGGATACAGGCAGTAAAGCCCAAGCTCTCTTCTGGCTCCCAAATGCTGTTTTCATGATCATAGAATCCTTTCCATCTCAGATGATATTCCAGCTTTTTCAGATGGCAGAACACAATGTTTTCTCAAAATTCTATAACTGTCACTCCTCCAACACCATGTTGCTGTGACACCAGCTGCCATGAAGGGATAATTTTGGCAACTTGTTTTAAAAAGCCAATCCTTCCCTTTTCAACTGTCAGGAAATCCAGACACACTGACATTCTGCCATACAATTTTCTTCAAATGTTATAGTTGCCACTAGCCACTGCCACACTGTTGACATAATGACAACAAAATAAAACAAAAAATATGCTACTGCTTCTTTCTATACCAGCAACACATTGATGAGGTATTCTGTTCATATAAAGGGATAATTTTTTGCAGCTTTTTTTCTGGAATGTCACTTCTTCATCATATTGCCACAAATTATTCTTCAAAATAACAAGCCTGGGGGTGTGCCCAGGTTCTGAAACTGGCTCACAAAGTTTCTAACATATATTTCACCATTTATAACATCAGAAAACACCCTTTGCCCTGGAACTATTCTTCATCTTCCAAGATGGGTAAAGTGAAAAAAAGCCTGTGGCAGCCGAGCTCAAGGAGTTCTCAGTGGCGCAACAGGCCTCTACCTCAGAACACTCTCCTAATACTGCATTCTCCAAGACAGTCCTTTGGTCTCTCCTCTGACCTACATCTTCATCTGAAGAAGCCTCCTGTATCACTTTCGATGAATGCCTCTTTCTCCCCCTGTAAGTAATGCCTCGCAGCCATTATCATCATCTCGGGGCCTGCATCCCATATAAAAAATGAGAGGACTGAATTTTCAGAGGCCCACAATAGCTTGGTGGATATGAGCAACACTTTAGCAGATCAAGTAGAGACACTTAAACTTAAAGGTGGAACAATGTACATTTCTTAGGTATTCTTGAAACAAACCGAATAAACTGGTAGAATAACTCTGTTTGTAGCCCTCCTGATTAGTCACAATCTGATCTATTGATAGATAGGGCTCATCGCATTCCTAAACCTAAGGACTTTGCACAAGAAGTCCAGTGTGATGTTATAACGCATATTCATTTTTACCATTTGGAGGATGAACTCTTACATGCTGCCAGGTAAAATACCTCCTGCCAGATCAATTCAAGGAGATTAAACTGTTTTCTCATCTCTCCTCCATTACAATGCTTTGTCGCAAAAAAGAATTTGCTCCCATTACAAAACTATTACAGGACTATCATACCCATAAATGGGTCTTCCCCCTTAAGTTTATAATCTCCAAAAATGGTGCTAAGCAAGTTGTTGACTCTCCAGCCACAGCACACCACCTTCTCAAGGAATGGAATCTGCATGTGTCATCTTCAGCTCCATCACTTCCATCTCCTAGATGTACTACCTCTGCAACTAAGTGCTCATCCTTGAATCAGGAATGGAAGGTGGTGTCTCATCGCAGTGTCAATGTGACTATTGGATTATCTGTGAAAACTTTTGTGTTCATACTTGGATATTATTGGTCCTGGGCTAGGTCCATGTTGCTGCAGCAGTGCAAATTTCCTCCCGCTGTAGACCAACTTTGACCTTCCCAGGTTCACTTGTCACTTTGTTTAACCAACTATATCATACTGGCTCTAATACAGCAAAAATGTTACAGGCTACTTTTATTTTTCTAGTCAAACCTGGAAAATCTCACAACAGAACACAAAATTTTAGACCCATAAGACTATTAATTAGTGACTTAAAAATTTACACCAAAATACGAGCTTCTACTAAACCCTTTTACTTCTACTAAACTAACACTAAACCTTTTTCTACCTCATCTGGTTCATTAGGACCAGGTAAGGTTTGTTAAAAACAAATTGTCTGCTGATGGTACCTGTAGATTTGTGAACATCATTGATTTTGTGGGTGCCATCTTCTCTGCTGTGCTTATTAGAGACGTAGAAGGCATTCGACCAGGTACAATCGGGTTTCCTTAGTGCGGTTCTTACTAAATTTGGCATTGTAGAGAAGACCCAAGATAACTTAATGGCACTATATTCCCAACCCTCTGCAAAAGTTTTGGCATCTGGCTTATTTAATGGCACCAGGCAAAGGTGTTCACATTTGCCTTTAATTTTGCTCATTATAGAACCTCTAGCCCAAACTATTAGATGCTCGGTTCATATACAAGGTATCACAGTTGATCAGACCAAGCATAAAATCAGCTTATTCACCAGGGATGTTGTCATAGCTCTTTCGTCTCTAGGCTATTTCCCATGTATTGGATGTACTAGATCAATTTAGTGCCTTTTCTTACTGCAAGTGAACATTGGGAAATTGATGGTCATGAATGTGGAGCTCACTCCGGAGGTAGTCCATACTATACAGGAACGCTTCCCTTTCCCCTGGATAGACAAAAAACTTCCATATTTAGCGGTTAAATCATATCTGTCTTCCAACCTATATTCTATGAATTTGCCCTTTCTGAAGGCCATAGAAAAAAGACATATTAGAACTTCTTAAAATTGAAACATCCTGGATGGGGCATATTTCATCCATAAAAATGCATTTGCTCCTTAATTCTGAATATTAATATTTATTTAGAAATCTCCCAATTTCTCTCACCTTACTTTACTTACAGTATCTAAATTCCAACGTATTATTCTGAACTATAGGTAGAGAGGCCGCAAAGTCAGGACATCTAAACATTTGTTATATCTCTCTATAACTAAAGGATGCCTAGATCTCCCTCCTATTGAATTATATTATCATTTTTGCATTTTAGACCAGACTAGGTAATGGCTAAATCCCTCCATTACCAAGCAATGGCTTCAAATAGAAAAAGCTTTGGCCTTTCCCAATCATCTGGATTATCTTTTTTTTTTTAATTCTTAGTTTATTGACAAAGAAGAAATAACAAGCACCAAGAACAAATAAAGGAATATTGGTAGTAGAGAGATGCGGATTAAAAATTAGCATATAAGCATATACATCAGGCAGAGTGCTAGAGAATTATACCAGAATCGTCAACAAACATTTATCCATTTGCTCATGGAAAGTGAATCGAGGAGGGCAATGAAGTGAAAAAGAAAGGTAAAAGAAAGAAGAGGGGGGAGGTAAGAGAAGAGAAGTAAAAGGGAAAGATGGGGGGGTGAGTAAGAGGTGTTAGTAAAGGAATGAAGGGGGGGGGTGAACCTTAGTCTGTGGGTTATGGCAAGAAATCCACCAGTAGATCAACAGTAGCAGAAACAAAGTAGAAAGATCACCTGTGTTCCAACCAGGGCATCCACATGGACAAGTAAGTAGCTCTATTTCTGCGGGACCAGCTCAGCATTTCTTCGAACCTGGCTGTTTATTTAACCTTTGAATTTCATTGTTCAAAGGAAAGTGGTTGTGTCTGTCACCACAGTATCAGGTATCAGGGTATCAGGGATTTTTCTGCATCTAACAAATGGTAGATCAGTAGTTCATGTTTTGAATCCATCTGCAGAATAGGGAGGTGGAAGACTAACAGCTCAGGGGTGAGAGCAAAGTTCAGGAATCCCAGTCTTCAGATGTGTGCCTCAATCAAAGTCCAATATGGGGATAACAGCAGACAGGACCTCCACAAGTGTAACAGGGAGCCAATGTCTGAGCGGCATCTCCAGCATGCAGCTGAGTCAGTTAGTTTGTGTGCAAAGAGCCATTCAGGTGATCGATGCCATCTAGAGAGCAATTTAAAATGGTTTTCCTGAAGACAGACACAAGTGGACATGCCATGTGCCGGGGACACGATCACTTTGAAAGTCAAGGATCCATGGAGATTTCCCAGCTTAAAACATAGAATGGTTTAGCAAGCTCAATCGGATGGATAAAGTGATGCAGTAAGTAGGACAATTTTTTGTTTTTGACGGCTCAGTAGTTATAAATACTTTTTCAAAGTCGCTATGCGGATGTCTCCATTCATAAGTTTCGATGAACTTCTTTCTGAAGGTGGAGTCGTGGTCAAGGTCCAAAAAATTAAGAGATTTAAGATGCTGGAATGTAGTAACATTAGTGGGAGATTCAGCGGTAGGAAGTTCACCATCAACACAAAAGTCAATTAATGGAGTATTTAACAAAGACTTCCAAAAGTCAGTGATGGGGAAGAAGGCATGCAAGTAAACAGAGAGAATAGAGTACAGAGGACTTGAAGAGGAAAGACGGTAAAGGTACAGGTAATATGCGAAGGACATACAAAATCTTCGGCAAAATATATGTTTGAGATTTCGTCTGCCAAACCACGAGTTCATTGGTATATCATACGTTCGTAACAGCTTACCGACTTCTGATAGAAGACTCACGTAGTTGAGAGAGTGAATACAAATCTAGCGAACTAGGCAGTTTGATGCCAAGATAGGTGATATGCGAGGAGAACCGACAAAAAGGTAAGGTATGTTGGAAAACTAACGCCTTAGATGGTGAGAAGGAGACATTTAGTATTTCGGGTTTATCCACATTGACTTTATAGTGGGATAGAGCGCCATATTCCTCAATAATATCTAGTACCGTCTGCAAACCAATTTCGGGATTAGTAACTAGGAAGAGCACATCATCCTTCAAAGCTAATGAAGACAAAGAGGATGTTCCAAACTTGAGACCCTTAATTTCTGGATTTTCTCTGACCGCTTGAAGGTTCTAGGGTCAGAGTGAAGGGTACAGGGGGCACCCCTGCCTAGTCCTGTTGGTCATGGTAAAGGACAATGAGAGGATGCAATTTATTTTCAAATTGAGTTAGAGAATCGCATCTGTAAATTTTTTCATTACAACTGGCAGAAATTCCCAGTTGACTCTATCAAAGGCCTTCTCTGCGTCTACGCCTAGAAAGATAAGAAGAGTGTCGGTAGGCTTAGCTAGGCGTATACTGTGCAACAGGCAAACAGTATCTTGTTTGTCCTCTCTTGATCTGACAAATCATGCCTGCTCTTCATTGATAAGTGAGGGTAATATTGGTTGAAGACAAAGAGCCAGTAATTTTGCCAAGAACTTGAGGTCCAGGTTTAAAATCGAAATCGGGCAATAACTGTTGCACAGTTGGGGATCCTTCCCATCTTTGGCAATAAGAGCTATATGAGCCTCCAGAGATTGAAATGGAAGCCTTGCACCAGAGAGCACAGCATTAAAGGCATGGGTCAGTTGAGGGAGGAGGGAATGAAGAAAAGTCTTGTAGTAAAGTAAAGGGTATCCATCTGGACCAGGACTATTGTTTGGAGGAAAGCTAGCATTCCTAATAATATGCCTAAGTTCTTCATCAGCTACAGGTAGCAATAAATTAGATGCATGTTCTTGGGTTAGACAGGGTAGCGATAAAGAAGTGAGGAACTGATGGGTGTGATCACTCTTGGTTGCCATAGTGGAAGCAAGTTCAGCTGGCTTCAAATTGCAAAGAGAGATGTAAAAGGAGCGGAATGCCTCTACAACTTTGGAGGTAGAAGAATGCATGATGCTTTAGCATGGAGGATATCACTCAGTTCAATACTAGTTTATAATCGAGTTGCTGGTATGAAGACCTTGGATTAAAATAAAAGGAATAGTCTTTTGTAGTAGGATGATGGATACGCCAGACATCAAGTAGGGACAAGTTTTGAAGAGTCAGGTGAAGCTTTCACAGAACCTTTTGGGATATGTGGAATTTACTAATACAAGAGTCCAGAGCTGGGTTTAAAGTCAAGTTCAAGTCACTGCCAATCAGTATCGCACCTTCTGCGAAGTGCCGGAGTGTGCACAGAGGTTGACCAGTATAAACTTTTCAGAAGCAATCGTTCCTTTCAAAAATAAGGTTCTACCTTTTGAATCAGCATAGCGATGTTCGCACAGAAAAGGGATAGAGTGATGAATTGCTGTTGTAACTGTAATAGTTGTAGATGCAGAGGAATCGCTGCCACTGTGGAACCACTGAGAAAAATAGTGCTAAGCTTAGGGATTTTGCCACTCTTAAAGTGTGTTTTGTCTGCAGCTTCCTTGAGACACAATGTCTTTTTTCCAGAGAGTGTTAAATGAGGTAACTATTTCTTTAGCCATACTTCAACTGAAGATAATAACTAGGTCACCAACTGCGAAGAGGGTTGCAATGGGGATGGGGGGGGGGGGGGGGGGGTAGAAGGTGTTAGTAAAGAAAGAAAAGGAAAGTGGGAAGAAAGGAAGAACTAGAGAGGAAGAACAAGATGCTGTAAATCAATACAGCAAACAAGTGGCCTCAGCTGTAGATCTCTGCAGTTCATCCAGAGTGATCATGGGCCCCTTGGCTGCATCTCTGATCAGTCTTCTCCTTGTTTGAGATGAAAGTTTAGAGGGAGAGGTAGATTTGCAGTGGTCTGATACTCCTTCCATTTCAATATGATCGCTTGCACAGTGCTCCTTGGGATGTTTAAAGTTTGGGAAATCTTTTTGTATCCAAATCCGGCTTTAAACTTCTCCACAACAGTATCACGGACCTGCCTGGTGTGTTCCCACTTTTCAGTTTTTTATTTTTTACAAAAGTTTAAAATGACCAATAAATTTCGTTCCACTTCACAATTGTGTCCCACTTGTTGTTGATTCTTCACCAAAAAATTAAGATTTTATATCCTTATGTTTGAAGCCTGAAATGTGGCAAAAGGTTGAAAAGTTCAAGGGGGCCAAATACTTTCGCAAGGCACTGTATAGGTGTGTCACTTGGTGGATGGACAAACCCGCGTGGCTCTCATTCACTTCAATGGGAGTGCCAAAGATAGCTGAAGTTCAGTACTCAGCTATCTATGGAGCTCTTATTGTAGAGAATGGGGGCCACGTGGGCTCGTCCATCCACCAAGCAGAAGATGTGTGAAGTTACTTTCATTGTTAATGCCGTGTTGTTGATCTGATACTGAAGTAATGTAGTAAGAAGAATGCTTAAAAACTGTTTCATAAGTTTTTGTATTGTGTATATTGTGCGACCGATAACAGTGTGTTAAACTAGTAGCATGGAAACTCAATTTTTTTTTTTGGGTGGAGGGGCGTCTTTCTATAGTCCGCCTCAGGCAGCAAAGAGACTAGGTTCACCACTGAGGACAACATTGGATCATTCAGAGATCCTCACTGAACTTCTGGAGTGAGTTTGCTGCACTGAAAGTAAAGGGGCCGAATAATATTAGGTTGTCCCGGGGTATTGGAGGCACTCTTGTGAATCTTAGGCAATAAGTAGAAGGTTGGTATAATAGGGAAATCCACAACTAATCCCTCCTTAAGTCTAGGGGTAATAATGTTCCTTTCAATTCCTCTAGTAAGAATACAGTATGTTCTAATTGATCTTTAAACGACACCAGGGGATTACTCATCAATTTTTGATAACACTGTAAATTATTTAATTGACGAAAAGCCTCATACATATATGCCGGCCAGATCACAACATTTCCCCCCTTTTCAGCTGGTTTAATAACAATGTCCCTCATTGCTTTTAATTGTTGGTGGGCCTGTCTCTGTTTTAAATTAAGATTAGACCCTTCTACCTTAGTTGAAATGGATTCAAGATCTTTTTTTCACCAGCTTAAAAAATATATCAACTGGTGGACACAATGAGAAGGGGGGAAAATGTTGCGAACGGCGGCACAGATGATGAGATAAGGAGTTGTCCTTCAATGGAATTTGCTCATCAAGCAAATCCATCAGATCTTGGAGGGCCTGTCTTTCCCCTGAGACTCACTTTTTGAAAAATATTTTTTAAACATCACTTTCCGTGAAAAAAAGGGCCAGATCTTTAACAGCCTCAAAATAATTAAATTTAGTAGTAGGTGAAAAAGACAGCCCTCTACTAAGGTCATCTATCTGATGGTCAGTCAATATATGATTAGATAAATTGATTACCTTCAAATCCTCCTGGGTCGTTTTTCTTTGTTGACATTCCCTCTGGTCTTTCGTTTCAAAGGCTGTTGAGTGCCATGTGAGGAATCGCCCTCACCTAGAGGCCCAGGTCTGTCTAAAACCCGATGAGATCTGAATCCACTGATTTTGAGATATTGATCCTAGCTCCTCTTCCTAAGCTTCGGAAAGTGTCCAATATTTATCACACTTATGTCAAAATGAATCAGGCATGGAACCATGAAGATTTTCATACACTTCAAGCTGATGCCTCTGAATAGTGGCGCCACCATTTCCTGGTATCATCATGTTCCATTTACTGTACTGCTGATGCTGCCTGTTACTCCTAAACAGCTATCACCACTGCCACCACTCATTCAGACATGTCTTGCGGCCTGGTCCATCATATCATTCCATACTGTTCCATCACTCGTGGCCACAGCTACCACCACTGCCATCACTGAGCCAGACATGTCCTGCAGCCTTATTTATCATATAATTCCATGCTGCATTGCCACTCATATTGCCACTGCTACCGACATTCAGCCAGACATGTCCTCCAGTCTGGTTCATCACATTCCACTATTGCACACTGTTGGTGCCACAGTGTTTTCATCAAGAAAGCCAAAACCATTTTGATATAAACATATGCTCTCATAAAGCAATACATTTTGGTGGCTTTTTTTTTTTTTGAAAAGCCAATTCTTCATCACTTTCAAGTGGTTCACAGCCACAAATTTGTCTCCCAAATAGCACCAAGCCTGTAGCAATCTTGAGAAGTTCGCTAATCTTTAATTATATTACTGTATATGGGTAGGAGAGGGATTGGCTCCTGCTACCTCTAGCTGTCCTAATGAACATATGTTAGAGCATGTTCTGTATGCTAGCCGCCCTGATAAATATTTGTTAGTATTGCTATATACAGTAGGTGCAGTATAGCAGCCCTAATGTTAGAACTGCTGTGCTGTATATCTGCCGTAAGGAATGTTTATTAAGTCCACTATACTGTGTCTGTATAGAATCTTTAAGGAAGAAGCTGTGTTTGCTCTAGAGAGATAGAAATGGGTTAGATAAGATACTAGGAGCTCTTAGAGTGTTAAACAGTATGTTTTTAAACCAGTTTACACTCTGATTTGGAACAAACTAATTCTGTTTAAAACAAATCTTGGGACTGAACAGGCAGAACTCAAAACAAAGCAAAACTGGAGAGGTTCACCCATTACTGCTAATAATATGTGATACAAATTTTGCCTAGAAAACCCCTTTAGTTGATGTAGAATGACATAAATCCATTCAACATATCAATACCTGTTCTTCATTTATCAAAGGTTGTCATTACTTTCACTGACATTTTAGATTTCCTTGTTGCTTCTGGCCTGATGAAAACAACAAAAGCACAATAACATGTAGATTCTGATACACACTCAAACAACAACTCATTTTATTTCTGTGTGCACATGAAACAGACCTAGAACAACCTCAACAATTACAGCAACAAAAGATCTCATTATCCATAGCTGATAGAAAAGGTCATGTTTTGAACAAGTAAGTTTGAGCAAGCATCAGCAACCGGTTGAGTATAAAAAAAATCCTTTTTTTTTTTTTTTTTGCCATCACTGACTTACCAACGGATGCCTACAGTCAAAAAGGGGAAAGTAAGAAGTAGTAAAATAGATTTATGCAGTGAAAGTTTTCTAAAATTTGTGTTTGACAGGCAAATGTAAGTATGAACATGTTTTTTGACTATTTTAGGTCATCTTCTATGAGAACAAAAATTTTCAAGGTTGTTCCAATGAGTGCATCACAGATTCCTCTGACTTATCTTCTCATGTTATTCATTGTAATTCGATTTGAGTAGAAAATGGAAATTGGATACTTTATGAACAACCAAACTACAGAGGACGTCAATATTTTGTTAGAAGAGGAGAATATCCGGAGCTTTATCAGAGGATGGGTATCAATGACTCAATAAGATCTTTTCAAATAACTCCACAAGTGAGAGAATCTCAATAATAAAAATAAGAAAATATATTTGTCTATACTAATAATACAGAAAATTTGCAGTATACAATCTAAAATATTAGGAAGAAACTGCATTCAACACAAAATTTTAAACTGGCATCCACCATGCAGAATACCAATAAAAGAAGACTGTTGTTAAGTGTACCTAAAATTATAAAACCTCTTTTGTACATGTGAAAATAAGAAACTTTGCAATATATCCTATTTAAAATATGTTTCTTTAATATTGCTTTAATAAGATATATTACAAAGTTTTGAATATGCACCTGTACTATTCATTTATGAAAAGTTTTTTATATTTGGATGTACACTTAAAGTTAAGATGGATGTTTGCTTATTTCTTATCTAAGCTAGTCTACAGATTTGTCCTTCCTTACTTTTCATCTAAGCTGGATACATCCATATAATGGTATCACAAGATGACCATCTTTATAAACCATCATGAGGCTGTGATATTCTGTCACGATATCTCTGTTCTGTATATGTCTATGTGTGGTCACCAGTGGTTGCAGCCTAGTTTTGCTAGTATGTCTTAATATTGCATTAAATTCATTTAATGAGAAATAGAAGTCATTAACCAAATTCAAGGGATAGTAAGGGTGGGGATACATAAAATACATTATGCCATGCAAAATAGTTGCAAATCTGTGATTTGCTATTAAAATAATGGAGTTTCTGTACTAGTCTTGTCACTTTTCTGAAAGTGGGTGGAGTCAGGGGTTGAGTTTGAGATGGACCACCATTGGTGCCTAATTTATTATTATCATTTATGTGACAAAATAGTCATAAATGAAAGCAGAATCCACAACAGCCTATGTGCTTCTGTAGATTTACTCATAGGTGCAAAAGTTTCCAGGAGGAAGTGCCTAATTCATGATGAGCACAGCAAGTTTGTAGTAGCAGCAAGAAAAGAAATGTAATTAAACACTACATTGAGTTTTCATCTTTGACTGGAACCTTTATTTTACTACTTCAGGACCACCCAGTGACTTTCAAGGACGTACATACACACGTTGACAAAATTGTTGGTACCCCTCGTTTAATGAAAGAAAAACCCACAATGGTAATAGAAATAATTGAATCTGACAAAAGTAATAATATATAAAAATTCTATGAAAATGAACAAATGAAAGTCAGACATTGCTTTTCAACCATGCTTCAACAGAATTTTTAAAAAAAGAAAACTCATGATACAAGCCTGAACAGAAATGATGATACCCTTAACTTAATATTTTATTGCACAACCTTTTGAGGCAATCACTGCAATCAAACGATTCCTGTAACTGTCAATGAGACTTCTGCACCTTTCAACAGGTATTTTGGCCACTCCTCATGAGTAATCCAGTTGTCTCGTGTTTGAAGGATGCCCTTTCCAGACGGCATGTTTCAGCTCCTTCCAAAGATGCTCAATAGGATTTAGGTCAGGACTCATAGAAGGCCACTTCAGAATAGTCCAATGTTTTCCTCTTAGCCATTCTTGGGTGTTTTTAGCTGTGTGTTTTGGGTCATTAATCTGTTGCAAGACCCATGACCTGCGACTGAGACCATGCTTTCTGACACTGGGCAGCACATTTCTCTCTAGAATCCCTTGATAGTCTTGAGATTTCATTATACCCTGCACAGATTCAAGACACCCTGTGCCAGATGCAGCAAAGCAGCCCCATAACATAACAGATCCTCCTCCATGTTTCACAGTAGGGACAGTGTTCTTTTCAAGATATGCTTTATTTTTCTATCTGTGAACATAGAGCTGATGTGCCTTGCCAAAAATTTTGATTTTTGTCTCATCTGTCCATAGGATATTCTCCCAGAAGCTTTATGGCTTGTCAACATGTAGTTTGGCAAATTCCAGTCTGTCAGATTCAAGTTATTTCTGTGACCATTGTGGGTTTTTCTGTCATTAAACGATGGGTATCAACAATTTTGTCCACGTGTGTATATGTCCTTGCAATGTTAAGCAGATACACAACCCAACGGTTGTAGACTGGTTGACTCAGTCATCCAATTCATCCCAAATCACATCAGACACCCCCAGCCAAGAGTCGGTGGGTTCATCAGACATGACCCTTACTTGGCATGGCCCGGCAGCAGGCCCTGTGCCCTCACCTGTCCTCAACCTGCCTCTGTCCTTTTCTGTTCCCTCAACTACAGAAGTACTCTATGCTGTGGGCTCAGATCCACTGTACAGTGAGGAGGAAGTACTAGAGGACAGTCAGCAGCTACTGCTCAACCAAGATCTGGAGGAGACATCCGCCGCTTCCTCCGATAAGCGGGCATGTAGTGATGAGGAGAGTTTCATGGGAGCTGGTGTTGAGGAGGACATCAGTGATCTGCAGACAGTAGTGGATGACGATGTAGCTGATCATAATAGGGAGCTGGGTGACGAAGGGGCTTCATCGTCATCAGGGGAATAGGTTTGCAGCTTGTGCATGAGGCAGCGGGGGAGTCAGCAGGGTGGCAGCAGAGTGAGGTCGGGAGCTAAACGTGCCCTGGGTAGACCACCTGCTTCGCAGCAGCCTACCTGCCCGGAAAGCAGTTGTGCAGGGGTTCACGGAGGCAGTGGCAGTAGCAGTCAGTTACTGCAGAGTGTTGGGGGTAAAATCACCTACTCGGCAGTGTGGAAGTTTTTTGTAAAGCCGCTGGGGGAGGTGAACATGGCCATATGTTCAATCTGTGGGCAGAAGGTGAAGCGTGGCCAGGGTGCCAATGTTGGCACCACAGCCCTGCATCAACATATGCAGTGCCACCTTAAGGTGGCCTGGGAGAGCCATGGCTCCAATGTGGTGGTCCAGCCTGCTGCAGCAACCGCTGCAGCACCTAGTGGCACGCACCCCATTTCAGGTAGTCAAGGCTCCACCACCTCAGCCAAAGGAAGCTTTGTGTCCTTCCCATCATCTGCTGGTCGTGATGCTCCTGCTCCTCCTCCTCCTAGTCAGTTACTGCATCAGCAATCGATCACAGAATCTATATCTAAGAGACAACAGTATGCGTGCACTTATCCAAGAGTGCAATAGCTGAACGTGCCCTTGTCCAAGTTGCTGGTGCTGCAGTCACTCCATTTCCCCTTGGTGGACTCTGCACCTTTCAGAGAACTGATGGCTTTTGCGCCGAGCCGAGGTGGAGAGTCCCAAGCCATCATTTCTTTGCCAAGAAGGCAGTACCAGCCCTGCACAAATATGTAGAAGAGAAGGTGGGTCAGTCCTTGAGCCTGTCAGTGTCTGCCAAAGTGCACAGCAGTGCCGACGTGTGGAGCTGTAACTACAGTCAAGGGCAATATATGTCCTTTACGGCCCACTGGGTTAATGTGGTGCCTGCACACCACACACCAGCAACTTGGACAGGTGACGCAGCTTCTGCCTCCATGTTGTCACACCGTTGGTCCTGCAACAATGTCCGCCTCATCCTCCACTGTCTCCTCAGCCTCCACTGCAGTGACAATTCACAGTACTCCTCCAACATATCACATGTGCAGGGCACAGTGGTGTCACGCTGTTCTACACCTCGTTTGCCTGGGCGAACGAAATCACACAGGGGAGGAACTGCTCCATGTCCTCAATCAAGAAATAGAATCCTGGCTTTCTCCAAGAGAACTTAAAATTGAAACAATGGTGACCGACAACAGGAAGAACATGGTGTCGGCGCTGCGTCAAGGAGGGCTGAGCCATGCGCCCTGCATGGCGCAAATGTTCAATCTGGTTGTCAAGCGTTTCCTTAAGTGTTCCACCCATCTGCAAGACATCCTAAAAAAGTCAAGGAAACTTTGCATGCACTTCAGCCACTTGTACACTGCCAAGAACACCCTCCTTGAGCTGCAGCGGCAGAACGGCCTCCCACAACATAGGCTGATATGTGATGTTTCCACACATTGGAATTCAACCCTCCATATGTTGGATCGACTATATGAACAGTGAAAAGCCAGAAACAATTTCTTGATGATCCAAGGGGACAGAGGTACTCCCCTGTGTAACTTTAACGTTAGCCAGTGGCAGCTTATGTGTGACACCTGTCGTTTGCTTGTTCCCTTTGAGGAGGCCACTTTGTTAGTCAGTCGCCAGAACTACGGGATGAATGTCATTCCACTGATTCACATCCTGGAAAAGATGCTTTTCAATCTGGTTTGTCAGGGGACTGGAGATGTGGCGTCTACATCTCAAGTCCACATGAGCCCTGGGGGGGCTGAACTGGAGGAGGAGGAGGATGAGGAGGAGATGGGAGCACAAACAATGTGTAGCCAAATGGGTGGAGAGGAGGAGCAGGAGCAACCAGAACAGCCAGAGGGAGATGAGGCAGATGACCCAGACACACCGTGGCAGTATGCAGTGGAGATGGATGCAGGTAGTCCCTTGGAGTCACTTGCGCAAATGGCCCGATGCATGCTGACTTCCTTGCGCAGTGACAGCCGAATTGTCACCATTTGGCAGAGGAATGACTACTGGCTTTCCACCATGTTAGACCCTTGCTACTGGGGAAAAATGGGGGCCTTTTTTACACCCGCTGAGAGGCAGGGCAAACTGAACTACTATAGAGACATGCTATGCAGCAAGTTGGCCGCTGCCTATCTGCACCATTGTCCATCCTCTCACATGTCCAACCAGGTGGGCCCTGAGCGCTCAACTTGCACTGGCATGGCAGGGAGGGGGTGGGGGTGGCAGGTGCAGTATCGGCACCATCAGAAGCAGCCTGAGCCTAGAGTTGCTGATGAGCAGCTTTCTTCAGCCGCATAGTGAAGAAGCTGCTCACCAGCAGCTAGACACAGAGCAGAACTTGAACCAGCAGGTGGTGGCATACTTAGAGTGCACCCTGCCACTCGTCATCAAAGATCCCCTGGACTCCTGGGCGGCCAAACTGGATTTGGGGCCGCAACTGGCCGAGTTTGCCCTGGAAAAGCTGTCCTGCCCGGACAATAGTGTGGCATCAGAGCGGGTGTTTAGTGCAGCGGGGGTCATAGTTACCCCAAGGAAAACTCGCCTGTCCACCCAAAATTTGGAGAGACTGAGCTTTGTGAAGATGAATCAGGCTTTGGATCAGCCAGGATTTCCACCCACCAATGCCTGATGCATCAGATTAAATGATCCATGCTGCCACACCACACTCGGCCACTGGTTCACTGTATGGCCTTCTAAGGCTGTTGCTACCTACACATTATATCACCTTGCCACTCTGTGGCCTACTCATTCTGTTGCCACCTCTGCACTCTGCCACTGGGTGACTGTATGGCCTCCTAAGGTTCTTGCTACCTACACATTATATCACCTTGCCACTCTGTGGCCTACTCACGATGCTGCCACCTCTGTACTCTGCCACTGGGTGACTGTATGGCCTCCTCACGCTGCTGCCACCTCCTCACCCTGCCACTGGGTCACTGTATGGACTCCTAAGGCTGTTGCTACCTACACATTATATCACCTTGCCACTCTGTGGCCTACTCATGCTGATGCCACCTCCGCACTCTGCCACTGGCTCACTGCATGGCCTCCTAAGGCTGTTGCTACCTACACATTATATCACTTTGCCACTCTGTGGCCTACTCACGCTGCTGCCACCTCGGCACTCTGTCACTGGGTCACTGTATGTCCTCCTAATGCTGCTTCCACTGGGTCACTCTGACACAGGGTGACTGTATGGCCTACTAAGGCTACTGACACCTCCACAATCTTTTATCAGGTCACTGTATGGCCTAATGAGGCTGCTGACACCTCCACAATGTCGTTGGGTCACTGTACATCCTCCTCATGCTACTTCCGCTGGGTCACTCTGACACAGGGTCACTTTATGGCCTCCTAAGGCTGTTGCTACCTCCACCTCTGCCACGGGGTCACTGTATGGCCTACTAAGGCTGCTGACACTGCCACACTCTCTTACCAGGTCACTGTATGGCCTACTAAGGCTGCTGACACCTCTACAATGTTACTGGGTCACTGTATGTCCTCCTCATGCCGCTTCCACTGGGTCACTCTGTGTACTTCTCATGCTGCTGCCACTGGGTGACTGTATGCCCTCCTCATGCCGCTGCCACCAGGTCACTGTATGGCCTCCTCATGCCACTTCCACTGGGTCACTGTATACCCTCCTCATGCCGCAGCCACCAGGTCACTGTATGGCCTCCTCATGCTGCTGCCAACTTCACATTATGTTGCCTTGCCAATCTGTGTCCTCCTCAGGCTGCTGCCAACTCCACATTGTTGCCTTGTCACCAGCAACTTGGCCAGGTGATGCCGCTTCCACCTCCATGTCCTCACGCCTTTGTCCTGCAACAATGTCCACCTCATCCTCCACTGTTTCCTCAGCCTCCACTGCAGGGACAATTCACAGCATACCACATGTGCAGGGCTCAGCGATGTCAAGCTGTTCTACACCTTGTTTGCCTGGGTGAACAAAGTCACACAGGGGAGGAACTGGGTTAATGTATGTCCTCCTCATGATGCTTCCACTGGGTTACTCTGACACTGGGTCACTGTATGGCCTCCTAAGGCTGTTGCTACCACCACCTCTGCCAGGGGGTCACTGTATGTCCTCCTCACACTGCTGCCACCTCCTCACTCTGCCACTGGATCACTGTATGTCCTCCTCATGCTGCTTCCACTGGGTCACTCTGACACAGGGTCACTGTATGGCCTACTAAGGCTGCTGACACCTCCACACTCTGTTACCGGGTCACTGTATGTCCTCATGCTGCTTCCACTGGGTTACTCTGACACTGGGTCACTGTATGGCCTACTAAGGCTGCTGACACCTCCACACTCTCTTACCAGGTCACTGTATGGCCTACTAAGGCTGCTGACACCTCTACAATGTTACTGGGTCACTGTATGTCCTCCTCATGCCACTTCCACTGAGTCACTCTGTGTACTTCTCATGTCATTGCCACTGGGTGACTGTATGCACTCCTCTTGCCGCTGCCACCAGGTCACTGTATGGCCTCCTCATACCACTTCCACTGGGTCACTCTGTGTACTTCTCATGCCACTGGGTTACTGTAAACCCTCCTCATGCCGCAGCCACCGGGTCACTGTATGTCCTTCTCATGCTGCTGCCAACTTCACATTATGTCACCTTGCCATACAATTTACAGCATACCACATGTGCAGGGCACAGCCGTGTCACACTGTTCTACACCTCATTTGCCTAGGCGAACAAAGTCACACAGGGGAGGAACTGGGTTACTATATGTCCTCCTCATGCTGCTTCCACTGGGTTACTCTGACACTGGGTCACTGTATGGCCTCCTAAGGCTGTTGCTACCTTCACCTCTGCCACGGGGTCACTGTATGTCCTCCTCACCACTCTGCCACTAGGTGACTGTATGCCCTCCTCATGCCACAGCCACTGGATCACTCTTTGCCCTCCTCATGCCGCTGCCACTGGGTCACTTTATGGCCTCCTCATGCTACTGCTACCGGGTCACTGTATGGACTCCTGAGGCTGCTACAACCTCCACCTCTGCCACTCGGTCACTCTGTGTACTCCTCATGCTGCTGCCACTGGTTCACTCTGTGTACTCCTCATGCCGCTGCCACTGGGTCACTGTATGCCCTCCTCATGTTGCTGCCACTGTGTCAATGTATGTCCTCCTCATGCTGATGACACTGGGTCACTGTATGCCCTCCTCATGCCACTTCCACTGGGTCACTCTGTGTACTTCTCATGCCACTTCCACTGGGTTACTGTATACCCTCCTCATGCTACAGCCACCGGGTCACTGTATGGACTCCTCATGCTGCTGCCAACTCCACATTGTTGCCTTGTCACCAGAAACTTGGCCAGGTGACACCACTTCCACCTCCACGTCCTCACGCCTTTGTCCTGCAACAATGTCCACCTTATCCTCCACTGCAGGGACAATTCACAGCATACCACATGTGCAGGGCACCGCGGTGTCACACTGTTCTACACCTTGTTTGCCTGGGCGAACAAAGTCACACAGGGGAGGAACTGGGTTACTGTATGTCCTCCTTATGCTGCTTCCACTGGGTTACTCTGACACTGGGTCACTGTATGGCCTCCTAAGGCTGTTGCTACCTCCACCTCTGCCATGGGGTCACTGTATGCCCTCCTCACCACTCTGCCACTAGGTAACTGTATGCCCTCCTCATGCCACAGCCACTGGGTCACTGTTTGCCCTCCTCATGCCGCTGCCACTGGGTCACTTTATGGCCTCCTCATGCTGCTGCCACCGGGTCACTGTATGGACTCCTGAGGCTGCTACAACCTCCACCTCTGCCATTGGGTCACTCTGTGTACTCCTCATGCTGCTGCCACTGCTTCACTCTGTGTACTCCTCATGCCGCTGCCACCAAGTCACTGTATGCCCTCCTCATGTTGCTGCCACTGTGTCAATGTATGTCCTCCTCAAGCTGATGACACTGGGTCACTGTATGCCCTCCTCTTGCCGCTTCCACTGGGTCACTCTGTGTACTCCTCATGCCGCTGCCACCAAGTCACTGTATGCCCTCCTTACCAGGTCCCTGTATGGCCTACTAAGGCTGCTGACACCTCCACACTCTATTACCAGGTCACTGTATGTCCTCCTCACGCTGCCACCTCCTTACTCTGCCACTGGGTCACTGTATGGCCTACTAAGGTTGCTGACACCTCCACAATGTCATTCTGGGTCACCGTATGCCCTCCTCTTGCCGCTTCCACTGGGTCACTCTGTGTACTCCTCATGCCGCTGCCACTGGGTCACTGTATCCCTCCTCATGTTGCTGCCACTGTGTCACTGTATGCCCTCCTCTTGCCGCTTCCACTGGGTCACTCTGTGTACTCCTCATGCCGCTGCCACTGGGTCACTGTATGCCCTCCTCATGCCACTGCTACTGGGTCACTGTATGTCCTCCTCATGCCGCTGCCACTGGGTCACTGTATACCCTCCTCATGCCGCTGCCACTGCTGGGTCACTGTATGTCCTCCTCATGTCGCTGCCACTGGGTCACTGTATGGCCTACTCATGCTGCTGCCACCTCCACATTATGTCGCCTTGCCACTCTGTGGCCTCCTCATGCTGCTGCCAACTCCACATTATATCGCCTTGTCAGTCTTTAGAAATCTATGTGGAATTGGCAGATGACGGTGTAAAAGGAATGCACTCTTTCATGCTCCAGTAGGATGTTGGGCCTCTGCACAGTTCTTTCTACCCGGCACTAACATGAACCTGTAAAGCTGAGTTCACACTTGAGTTAGTAAGTCAGTTTTGGCCCCGTAACTGGCCAAATAAGTAAAGTGTGCAGTGGTTCTAAGGGTGACGCCTGTCATGTGTGTGTCATACCACAGTAGACTTCCTATGCGTGTTACTGCAAGGCACAGTGTTCTACACCACTATACAGGCTCTCTGAAGCCAGGAAATAGGTGTTTTTTTTATCAATATTCATTGCAAATTAATTCGGATCGAAGCAAATTTTTTTTGGATCTTCGAATCGAACTGCAGAATCGAACTTTTGATAAATTCGCTCATCTCTATACACCACCTTCTCAGGGTGTTAGGGAATTGCCAATTAAGCAATTCCCCAGCAGCTGCTGCTGAAACCTGGGAGGAAGGGGAACAACAGAGACAGTGAGTCCTAATGCTTGACCCACCCCCTGTCCCTACCTTCTTGCCTCAACTACCCTAAGCGGTAGAGGACAACTAGGTGACAGTCCCTTCCTATAATGCAAGGGAATACACAAAACGTAGACAAGACAAACAAACAGGAACAAGTAATCAAGAGAGGGTCAGAACCAGTCGGGCAGCGAAGTACAAAATCAGAGCCAAAAGAATAGTCAAAGGGAAAAGCCAAGGTCAGAATATAGATAGGAAACAGTATAACGCTTAGCATGCTCAAAGAGACTAAGAGCAAGCAACCAAGAGAGGTTTGAAAAACTATACAAATGGTATCAGGAATCTTCCCCAGGCTTGATTGGCAAGGAAGGATGTCAATCAAAAGAGCACCAAACGTTAACTCTTTAGAAACCAGAGGAACTCAGAGCCCTGGCTGGACTGGCTCACTGCAACGAATACTCAGCTGCCCTAAAACAGCAGGAGGCCCAGGAGCAGAGGATCAAAAATGGACATGCCTCCTACGCCCCGTAGCATGCAGCTGGAGGATGGCGCAGAAATCTGAATGGGCAAAGATGTTACACAGGGTTTATTGGGTAGACTGCAGCTATCCAATGAAATAAAGAGTAATTTATACTGTATGTTTAAACAATTAGCTCCATGACTTGAAACTACTATATATTAGCCACTAAGAATACACATACAATAATAATTGAAGGAGGGGAGTATAGTGTCTGTGGTTTTCAACTACAAATCACAGTGCCTACCGTGTTTCTCCAAGACCTACCCCAAAAATAAGCCCTAGCTAGATTTTACAGGTATTTTGGAGTAGGCTTGAAATGTAAGCCCTACTCCAAAAATAAGCCCTAGCTAGTTTAACCCTTTCCCGACATCTGCCGTGCGATTACAGTGGATGATGGGTCCTTAAAGATGGCAACCGCTTTGCTGCAGAGTGGCTACCATAGCTACCGTACTGGGTCAGCGAGACCCAGAGTTAAAGCCTGCGATCAGTGTCTACTCTGATCACGGGCATTGTTGAGCGTGACCCCCCCTCCTTCCCACCAAAGTAGCACAACTGCCATAGCTACTGTCCTATATCATAAAAATATATAATTTATTAGAATATAATACTAAAATTACAAAAATAGTAACACAATACAAATAACAGGACCATATATAATAACATGTGGACTAACAAACACCACTGAACAGAGGTAAATTTCCAGCTAGTCTTTTACCATCATCAAAAAAATTTCCCCTTCTGTACACTTGTCCTAATATCGATTTATTTGTCAAACTCGTATGCGATGATATAATGAAGATCCCTTTGTCCATTTGTAATGATAATTGCACATGGTCCCAGAGAAAAGCAATCATAGAATTGTTTCAGATGATGGACATTACTATCAAATCTTCTAACAAAGGAGGTAATGTGGTGGCATGGCCTAGTGTGATGTATGAGAAGGGAGCCCACCGTCAATTACGTAATAGCTTATGCTATAAAAAATTGATGTTTAATCCTCTCTCCAAATTTAGTATGGAATTGATGTCTATCCTACAACAGGCAGTGGACAAGAGCATTATTACTGAGCAACAACTAGGATACCTATTCCCATATCATCCTACTGTGTCTACTTTCTACATACCTAAGGTACATAAGAACTCTGTATGTCCCCCAGGTCAACTTATTGTGTCCAGCTCTGAGAGTTTATGCAAACCAATATGTAAATTTATTGACTTTCAGCTGAGACCAATCGTTGAGACCCTTACTTCATACATTAAGGATACTACTGACTTGAAAATGGATGGATTACATCTTGACCAAGATATGTTATTTGTCACCTGTGACATTGAGTCATTGTATACATCGATTCGCCATGATGATGGTTTGGAAGCAGTGAGAACGTTTCTCCTGATGTCAGATATAGAGAGCAACTTGGGGAGTTTGTGATTACTCTTCTCAAATTTACATTCACCCACAACTTTTTCTTATTTGGAGACTCTATATACCTACAGCTCCAGGAGACCGCTATGGGGGCATCTTGTGCGCCCTCATATGCAAATCTCTTCCTGGGGCTGTGGGAAAGATAAGTTTTCGTCACTGAGCCCATGCCATTAATTGAGAAGGTCCAGTTTTGGGGCCGCTTTATTTATGATATCATCATGATATGGCAGGGTTCATCGACAAAATTAATGGTATTTTTGAAATCTCTCAATAGGAACAACAAGAACATCAGACTTACATCTAAATGGAGTAATTCTACAATTGACTTTATGGCTATCCAACTGTCTGTTGACACTGATGGTGTCGTTCATTCTAATTTGTTTCGGAAACCCACCGCCACGAACTCTCTTCTACACGCTTCGTCAGCACATCCAACAGCACTGATCCGCAGTAGACCTACAGGACAATTTCTTAGAATCCGCCGCATCTGTTCAACTGATCAATCATTTGAGGACCCAGCTAGAGACTTGGATCAGAGATTCTGTGAAAGAGGAAATAAGGAACGCTGGATCCAAGACGGATACGAACAAGCAAAAACAAAAAAACGACATGATCTGCTGCACTCATCACATCAATCAAATTATGTGAATTATGTCGAAGAGTAAGAAAGCATGTTTTAGGTATATTGAGCGTGAAGGAAGAAATGGATGTGAACAGCCTGAAAACAATTCCAAAATATTTCAGGTTGGTACATAATAGTGACCCTTCTCACTTTCGGGTTCGTGCCATTGATTGTTTCAAGGTTGGTGTTAGAGGAGGCAATTGGAAGAGAACTCTAGCCCAGAGGGAATGTAGATACGCACACTTAGGACTGTGACTCCCTTGGGCCTCAATGAGGCTATTAGCTATGTTCCATTTTTGTAATACATTTTCCCTTTATTTCCTCCTTTTTTTGTGACGATTTACGATTCTCACGACTATTAATGCTTTACATTTTGATCTGGTGTTAATATTTGTTTTTGGGTCTTAGGACCATGTGTCTTGTGGTTTTATTATTTTGTTAATTTGTCCATTGTATACTAACTTTGTATTTTTATTCCTTATTGTTTCTTTAGTTAGCCCTGTGTTTCGATCCTCTCATTCTTGTGACCTGACGAACGGTTGACTCATCTTCATCCCTCTGATTGTGTGGACTGTGTGTTTTTTTTTTTTTTTTTTTTTTATAAATTATATATTTACATACACTTAATATCCAATCACTTGCATGCTCATGTCATCTCCACCTCAAAAACATCTCCAGAATCCGCCCTTTCCTTACTACAGATACACTATTTTAAGAAACTTATTGTTGCCCTGATTCACTCTTGCCTTGACTACTGTAACTCCTTACTAATTGGTCTTCCCCTTACTAAACTCTCCCCTCTACAATCTATTCTGAATGCAGCGGCCAGGCTCATCTATCAGTCTAGACGCTACAGCGATGCCTCCGGTCTGTGTCAGTCACTACATTGGCTGCCTATTCAATACAGAATACAGTATAAACTTATGACCCTCATCCACAAGGCTCTCCATAATGCTGCACCTCCCTACATTTCCTCCCTCATCTCTGTCTATCTCCCAACCCGGGCTCTCCATTCACTCAATAACCTAAGACTCACATCCTCTATTAGCAGAACCTTCCACTCCCGTATACAAGACTTCTTCTGAGTTGCACCACTTCTCTGGAATGCTCTATCCAGGACAATCAGATTAGCTCCCAATTTCTACAGCTTCAAGCGCAAACTAAAGACATATCTTTTCAGACAGGCCTATTACAATTCCTAATGTAAACACATCCGTAGTTAGAATCCCTAAAATGAACCCTCCACTGTTCACGCTCCCACATTACCCCACAGGTTATGACGCCGTTTCAGACTAACTTTATATGTCCAGGCACCATCTGCATATTATAGGACACGACTGGTGACAGCTCATACAGCTTTATATATGTGTAATGACAGGAACCTCTATTACAAAATTGTCTGACCATTGTATAAACAATGCTACCGCCGATGCTGCCCCTGCTATCTCTTGTGTCACCCCCTCTACCTCATAGATTGTAAGCTCTTGCGAGCAGGGCCCTCAGTCCCCTTGTGTTAAAGAGGACGTTTCACGTCCTCACGTATATGCGGTTTTACATACCGCTAGAAAGCCGACAGCGTGCTGAATTCAGCGCACTGCCGGCTTTCCCATTATATGCCCCGAGGCTGGAGATATCGGGGGTCTAAATTTCACCGTTGACTGTCAGAAGGGCGTTCCTGACAGTCCCCCTCTCTCTGAGCCGAGTACTGTCAGAGGGGGCATTCCTTACAGCCCAGTGATGACGCTGAGCTGTAAGGAACTCCCCCAGTACAAGTCTATGGACGGGTAATGTCATGGAGGGCGTTTCTCACAGCACAGCTAGACTGTCAGGAACGCCGTTCTGACAGTGAACGGTGAAATTTAGACCCCCCGATATCTCCAGCCCCGGAGCATATAACGGGAAAGCCAGCAGTGCGCTGAATTCAGCGAGCTGTCGGCTTTCTAGCATGTAAAACCGCATATACATGAGGACATGAAAGGTCCTCTTTAATTGACTATTTCTTTGTAATGTATCTTTTTTGTCTGTACTTGAATCCTACAAATTGTAAAGTGCTGCGGAATATGTTGGCACTATATAAATAAAATGTATTATTATTATTATTCATTTATATGTCACTTTGCAGTTTTTCCGCGTTTTTCGCTTTTTTTCACCACATACTGTATATTGTTAGTACATCACGCTATACTTACTGTATTTTGATATCTCAGATATTTCACATTATAAACAGTGGGGAAAAAAAAGGATTTAGTCAGCCACCAATTGTGCAAGTTCTCCCTCTTAAAAAGATGAGAGAGGCCTGTGATTGTCATAATAGGTAGACCTCAACTATGAGAGACAAAATGAGAAAACATATCTAAAAAAACACATTGTCTCATTTTTTAAGAATTTATTTGCAAATTATGGTGGAAAATAAGTATTTGGTCACCTACAAAAAAGCAAGATTTCTGGCTCTCACAGATCTGTAACTTCTTCTTTAAGAGGCTCCTCTGTCCTCCACTCATTACCTGTAGTAATGGCTCCTGTTTGAAATTGTTATCACTATAAAAGACACCTGTCCACAACCTCAAACAGTCACACTACAAACTCCACTATGGTGAAGACCAAAGAGCTGTGGAAGGACATGAGAAACAAAATTGTAAACCTGCACTAGGCTGAGAAGACTGAATCTGCAATAGGCAAGCAGCTTGGTGTGAAGAAATCAACTGTGGGAGCAATAATTAGAAAATGGAAGACATACAAGACCACTGATAATCTCCTTCGATCAGGGGCTCCACGCAAGATCTCACCCCGTGAGGTCAAAATGATCACAAGAACGGTAAGCAAAAATCCCAGAACCACACGGGGGAACCTAGTGAATGACCTGCAAAAACCAACAGTAACACACTACGCCGCCATGGACTCAGATCCTGCAGTGCCAGACATGTCCCCCTGCTTAAGCCAGTACATATCCGGGCCGTCTGAAGTTTGCTAGAGAGCATTTGGATGTTCCAGAAGAGTATTGGGAGAATGTCTTATGGTCAGATGAAACCAAAGTAGAACTGTTTGGTAGAAACACAACTCGCTGTGTTTGGAGGACAGTGAATGCTGAGTTGCATCCAAAGAACACCATACCTACTGTGAAGCATGGCGGTGGCAACATCATGCTTTGCAGCTCTTTCTCTGCAAAGGTACCAGGACGACTGATCCATGTACATGAAAGAATGAATGGGGCCATGTATCGTGAGATTTTGAGTGCAAACCTCCTTCCATCAGCAAGGGCATTGAAGATGAAACGTGGCTGGGTCTTTCATCATGCCAATGATCCCAAGCACACCACCAGGGCAACGAAGGAGTGGCTTCGTAAGAAGCATTTCAAGGTCCTGGAGTGGCCTAGCCAGTCTCCAGATCTCAACCCCATAGAAAACCTTTGGAGGGAGTTGAAAGTCCGTGTTGCCCAGCGGCATCCCCAAAACATCACTGCTCAAGAGGAGATATGCATGGAGCAATGGGCCAACAGTGTGTGCCAACCTTGTGAAGACTTACAGAAAACATTTGACCTCTGTTATTGCCAACAAGGGATATACAGTGATGGCCAAAAGTATTGGCACCCCTGCAATTCTGTCAGATAATATTCCATTTCTTCCAGAAAATGATTGCAATCACAAATGCTTTGGTAATAATATCTTCATTTAATTTGTCTTCAATGGAAAACCACAAAAAGAATTGGCAAAAAGCCAAATTGGATATAATTCCACACCAAACATAAAAAAGGGGGTGGACAAAAGTATTGGCACCCTTTGAAAAATTATGTGATGCTTTTCTAATTTGTGTAATTAACAGCACCTGTTACTTACCTGTGGCACATAACAGGTGGTGGCAATAACTAAATCACACTTGCAGCCAGTTGAAATGGATTAAAGTTGACTCAACCTCTGTCCTGTGTCCTTGTGTGTACCACATTGAGCATGGAGAAAAGAAAGAAGACCAAAGAACTGTCTGAGAACTTGAGAAGCAAAATTGTGAGGAAGCATGAGCAATCTCAAGGCTACAAGTCTATCTCCAAAGACCTGAATGTTCCTGTGTCTACCGTGCGCAGTGTAATCAAGAAGTTTAAAGCCCATGGCACTGTGGCTAACCTCCCTAGATGTGGACGGAAAAGAAAAATTGCCGAGAGATTTCAACGAAAGATTGTACGGATGGTGGCTAAAGAACCTCGACTAACATCCAAACAAGTTCTAGCTGCCCTGCAGTCCGAGGGTACAACAGTGTCAACCTGTACTATCCGTCGGCGTCTGAATGAAAAGGGACTCTATGGTAGGATACCCAGGAAGACCCCACTTCTGACCCAGAGACATAAAAAAGCCAGGCTGGAGTTTGCCAAAACTTACCTGAGAAAGCCAAAAACTTTTTGGAAGAATGTTCTCTGGTCAGATGAGACAAAAGTAGAGCTTTTTGGGAAAAGGCATCAACATAGAGTTTACAGGAAAAAAAAAAGAGGCCTTCAAAGAAAAGAACACGGTCCCTACAGTCAAACATGGCAGAGGTTCCCTGATGTTTTGGGGTTGCTTTGCTGCCTTTGGCACTGGACTGCTTGACTGTGTGCATGGCATTATGAAGTCTGAAGACTACCAACAAATTTTGCAGCATAATGTAGGGTCCAGTGTGAGAAAGCTGGGTCTCCCTCAGAGGTCATGGGTCTGCCAGCAGGACAATGACCCAAAACACACTTCAAAAAGCACTAGAAAATGGTTTGAGAGAATGCACCGGAGACTTCTAAAGTGGCCAGCAATGAGTCCAGACCTGAATACCATAGAACACCTGTGGAGAGATCTCAAAATGGCAGTTTGGAGAAGGCACCCTTCAAATCTCAGGGACCTGGAGAAATTTGCCAAAGAAGAATGGTCTAAAATTCCAGCAGAGCATTGTAAGAAACTCATTGATGGTTACCGGAAACGGTTGTTCGCAGTTATTTTGTCTAAAGGTTGTGCTACCAAGTATTAGGCTGAGGGTGCCAATACTTTTGTCCGGCCCATTTTTGGAGTTTTGTGTAAAATGATCAATGATTTGACTTTTTTTTCATTCTCTTTTGTGTTTTTTCATTGCAAGCAAAATAAATGAAGATATTATTACCAAACATTTGTGATTGCAATCATTTTCTGGAAGAAATTGAGTATTATCTGACAGAATTGCAGGGGTGCCAATACTTTTGGCCAACACTGTATAACAAAGTATTGAGATGAACTTTTGTTATTGATCAAATACTTATTTTTTACCATAATTTGCAAATAAATTCTTTAAAAATCAGACAATATGATTTTCTGGATTTGTTTTCTCGTTTTGTCTCTCATAGTTGAGGTCTACCTATGATGACAATTACAGGCCTCTCTCATCTTTTTAAGTGGGAGAACTTGCACAATTGGTGGCTGACTAAATACTTTTTTTTCCCCCACTGAACAGGTGCATCTCAATAAATTAGAATATTTTTGAAACGTGCTGTACATTCATTTCAATGATTCAGTAATTCAATTCATAATCAGCAGTCTTCCAGGTGACACACTGAATTTACAATACTGAACTTTTTTACAATATTCACATTTTCTTAAATTTTAGTTTTCATTACCTGTAATCCATAATCAACATTTACAGAAATAAAACACTTGAAATAGAACACTCTGTGTGTAAAGAATCTAGAAAATATAGGAGGTCACTTTTTTAATCTAATTACTGTAAGAAATAAATGGTTTAAAGATATTCTAATTTATTGAGATGCACCTGTAGACCTAATTACACTATGCGGCTTTTGTCTGCTGTTATCTTTATTTATATTGGCATACTTTATTTATAACTGTGTGTTTTCACAGTCCTTCACTTATATTAACATTAACAGTTATAATTATAATTACACTATGCGATTTTTGTCCGCTGTCACTTGATTTCTGTATGTTGTATTTTATTTATAATTGCACATTTTCACAGACCTCCACTCTTATATTAACGATAATAACTAGAGTTGCAGTTATACTTATCTACAGGTTATACTTTGTTATTTTCTCATGTTTATATATCTACTATGGCGGCCATATTTGGTTAGTATTTTTATAGTACAGTACAGTCATGGCCAAAAGTTTTGAGAATGATACAAATATTAATTTTTACAAAGTCTACTGCTGCAGTTTTTCTAATGGCAATTTGCATATACTCCAGAATGTTATAAAGAGTGATCAGCTTAACAGCAATTACTTGCAAAGTCAATATTTGCCTAGAAAATGAACTTTATCCCCCAAAACACATTTCAACATCATTGCAGCCCTGCCTTAAAAGGACCACCTAACACAGGTGTGGGTGTTGATGAGGACAGGGCTGGAGATCAATCTGTCATGATTAAGTAAGAATGACACCACTGGACACTTTAAAAGGAGGCTGGTGCTTGCCATCATTGTTTCTCTTCTGTTAACCATGGTTATCTCTAAAGAAACACGTGCAGTCATCATTGCACTGCACAAAAATGGCCTAACTGGGAAGAGTATTGCAGCCAGAAAGATTGCACCTCAGTCAACAATCTATCGCATCATCAAGAACTTCAAGGAGAGAGGTTCCATTGGTGCCAAAAAGGCTCCAGGGCGCCCAAGAAAGACCAGCAAGCGGCAGGACCGTCTCTTAAAAGTGTTTCAGCTGCGGGATGGGGCTACCAGCAGTGCAGAGCTTGCTGAGGAATGGCAGCAGGCAGGTGTGAGTGCATCTGCACGCACTGTGAGGCGGAGACTCTTGGCGCAAGGCCTGGTCTCAAGGAGGGCAGCAAAGAAGCCACTTCTCTCCAGAAAAAACATCAGGGACAGACTGATATTCTGCAAAAGGTACAGGGAGTGGACTGCTGAGGACTGGGGTAAAGTCATTTTCTCTGATGAATCCCCTTTTCGATTGTTTGGAACATCTGGAAAACAGCTTATTCGGAGAAGAAGAGGTGAGCGCTACCACCAGTCTTGTCTCATGTCAACTGTAAAGCATCCTGAAACCATTCATGTGTGGGGTTGCTTCTGAGCCAAGGGAATCGGCTCTCTCACAGTCTTGCCTAAAAACACAGCCATGAATAAAGAATGGTACCAGAATGTCCTCCAAGAGCAACTTCTCCCAACCGTCCAAGAGCAGTTTGGCGCTCAACAATGCCTTTTCCAGCATGATGGAGCACCTTGCCATAAAGCAAAGGTGATAACTAAATGGCTCAGGGAACAAAACATAGAGATTTTGGGTCCATGGCCTGGAAACTCCCCAGATCTTAATCCCATTGAGAACTTGTGGTCAATCATCAAGAGATGGGTGGACAAACAAAAACCAACAAATTCAGACAAAATTAAAGCATTGATTCTGCAAGAATGGACTGCTATCAGTCAGGATTTGGTCCAGAAGTTGATTGAGAGCATGCCATGGAGAATTGCAGAGGTCCTGAAGAAGAAGGGTCAACACTGCAAATATTGACTTGCTGCATTAACTCATTCTAACTGTCAATATAAGCTTCTGTTACTCATAATATGAATGCAATTCTATTTCTGTATGTGATAAAAACATCTGACAAACACACATAAAAACCAGAGGGCAGCAGATCATGTGAAAAGAGAATATTTGTGTCATTCTCAAAACTTTTGGCCATGACTGTACACGTGCGCGGGGGCCATTTTGGATACTCTATGATGTTTTCTATTGGTCAGTTCACGCATGCGCATTTATGCTAGGTTGGCCATGTTTGATTGGCCCTTATTGTTGTTATGCATGCGCGGTGGCCATCTTCCTATTTTTCTCTAGTGCGTAGGTCCAGCCAGCTTTTAGCTGGCTGAGCAAGCGCACTTTTACAACAGACACGCCTGCGTGTCTCCCCTTCTGTGCGCTCTATCAGATGTTTGAGCTCCACAATAGGTACTATTTTTGCTTTTATGTTTCTATTGGTCATCTTACCCTATTTAAACCTTGGCTAGCTCTTGCCCTGACACACCCCCCCAGACGAAGCTTGAGGCGAAATGTGCGTCGGGGCGAGTCCTTTTCTTCCCCCTCTCCTAATTGCTACCATTTCTTTGCTTATGTAAGTTACTACCAATTGTCTTGATGTGTACTTTGTGATTATGTTTGCGGAATGCAAACCATATTATTGTATGTAAATATGTACATTTCATAGTAATCCTTACATATTTGCTACGTTATATACACAAACAAAGGAGGGGGGTGAATGTTATTTCATGTGGTCCTGTTATTTTTATTGTGTTAGTATTTTTGTAATTTTAGTATTATATTCTAATAAATTATATATTTTTATGATATAGGAATTTGGTGTTTGTTTTTTGCATTCTCAGTTTATATCACCTTAGCACACTTTTTGGGTATGCGTATTGGTATTGGGCCAACTCTTGTATTTTATAGTGTATGACACTGTCAGGGCATCTAGGACTCTAGCTAACTCCATCTCCCTAAGATGAGCACAAGCAAAGTAATGTCAAAGTGACTGTAACATGTATGTCTATGGGAAAATGGATGGTAGGGCGATGGATATAAACCACTTGTTTAACCATACTGTCATTTTCTTACACATTTTAAAATGAAAAACCTTCCAAAAATTATCCCATTTTGAGGGAATATGCCTGTCCGTGTTTTTTCATACATACAAAGGAGAGACATTCCTCTTTTACTCTAGCAAAGTGGGGCATCAGATCAGCTGAGCGGAGGAATTCTGAAGCTGTGTGGTTGCACACCCACACAGGTTAAAGGGAACTCTGACTGTGGAAGTGGCAACAACTGAATTTGATGAAAAAATTTAATTGCGGCACACTGGCAGTCCAGCTTTTTGATAAAAAAGAAAAAAGAACCAAAATTTTTTTAATGAGCAGATGCCAAACCAACCTGTTGTTTATATTGGAAGTTCACCAGTACCTGGGAACCGGATCAGGATGACAAGGAGGAGATGACATCAGAGGTGTAGGGTGGTAGCTCCAATAATTAACTTAGCTGATGTATGTCCAAAGCAACAAAACCTAGTAGAGACAGGGCTAATAAAGTAAACTCAGGTGTTACTGGTGGTAGAGGTGACAGACAACAAGTTTCAAACTGCAATCAGTTTATCAGCCATATCTGTTGCTGTCACTTTGATATAACTAAGTCTGTGTCTGTATTTGTGTTAGAGAGCTAGAAAGGAGTTAGGTTAAGTCCTAGTAGTCCTCACACAACTTTTTAAGGCAATTTGTAGTTGAGGTTCAGAATGAACCAGCTTGGAACAAACTCAATTTTGTGGCCCGAACTGGTGAACCTGAAGTTGAATAAAATCTTGAAAGGTTTAATCATCTTGGGTAGCACAGAGGCATGGTGGTTCAGTAGCTCACACAGTTGCCTTACAGCACTAGGGTCCTGGGTTTGAATCTGTACAAGGGCAAAATCTGCATGGAGTTTGTGTGGGTTTCCTTCCACATGCCGAAAATATACTGATAGGTAAATTGACCCTTGTGGGTGTTGGGGATGAGTTCCTGTACGGCAGCCATCCAACTGGATGATCTATGTTCCCTGTGTTTTGAGTCCCTGTGTAAAAAGAGCTTTACAAATGATTGTCATCTCTAATTTTTACCTATGTTTATTTACATTTTGATCAATTATCTAAAGTTAATAAGGAGTAAAAAAATTGGTTTGTTTAAGTATATTTTCATATTTGTGAAATTCCTTTATCTACACAAATAGTACTCTTTAAATGCAAACACTCTGCTGCAAAATTTCACAGGGAGATTTTAGGTCTGTCAAATGATCACACACTGTCATATGCAGAACAAAAGCCATTTGTTGTACCCTCTGGACATTTACTAATTCATTCATCAAATCCTCTCCTGTGTTCTCTGGATAAAGGGAATGCGATGTATACTGTTTAGTAAGCAGAGCTCAACAAAAGCCTTGTAATATACAATAAAAAGGACTGCTAGTAAGTAATTCTAAACATTTAACTTACTGGACAAAAAAAAATGTTAGAGCCAATCTCAATGTATGCACATTCCAGCAAAAGTTCAGTATAAAAACTCCTCTGTAAATGACAGAGGTAGTGCAACTATCTGCCTGTACTAAACTCCAGATAACATGGGAAAGGTAAGTGGATCACCACTAGGGCTTAATAAGATTTTTTTTTTTTAATGTGAAGGCAAATTAGGTGCTTAAAAGGTGTTTTAACCTCTGTCTGGACTAAAAAGAGTAAAATACGTTTTATGAAATCAGGTAAAATGTGCCTTGGTGGGGAGGAACAGGTTAAAGTAGTAAAAGAACAAGTACTTAACTGTAAAATCCAGCTGTTGTTTTTGCTTTGCCATTCTAATCCAATTATAAATATTTTCTTACTTGCATCCATCTAAAACAGAGTGGATCACTGGAGTGGCAGTGCTTGAAGGGAGGTTTAAAGCAAACCTGGTAGATGATTTAGGAAAGGGCTATAGGGCTTTATGCTGTGTGACAAAAGTTTCACAGAAATCACCCTACTAAAACAGTTGTGCAACTTTTTTAGAGCTGTGATTTGTCAGTAAAAACACATTCAAGTCAAATATGTAGTATGTGAGTCACAGTGGCATGCAGCTTCCACTAAAGTCTCCGGTGAAAAAGTTGAATGTGTCTCACCACCTGTGACTAAAATTCAACAAATATGGATTTTCTGTTACAGTCACATGATATCACATGTTGCAAATGTAACACCAAAGAGATACAATTGACATTTTTGTTGCTTGATTTATTGCACAGACAGAATTGTTCATACATGTGAAAAGTCATGAAGGGAATGGAACGGGAGACTGTTGGAAACAATAGTCTCCAACAGTCTTTTTTTCTTTATTTTTTGTCTGAAATTGATATTTCATCAACTAAACTATGAATGATTTGATTTAAAGTCAAGATGGATACTGTACTTAAAGGGAATCTGTCCGCAGTCATTTGGTTATAAAGCTAACCAGAGTACCTTGTAGAGGGGATTCTACAGTTTCCAAATATGCCTCTGTTAGTGAGCCCCATTTTCATGTAAATCACCATTCATATGCAAATGAAGAAACGCTGGCAGACTCCCTTTTAAGAGTCTCTATGCAATTTGTTAAAAAGGAACATTTGAAATGTACTTTGTATGTTGTTTATAATAAGCATGTCAATATACAATAAATAGGTGAACAAAACCATATGAAAGCTTTCATACATGTGGTACATGCAGTTGTAGTCTCTAATGTTTGGTACTGGAGGCCAAATTTCAGCAGAGAAAAATATAAATAAAAAATATATAGATCTATGTTGTACTTTAAAGGGCACTGGCCACCAGGAAAATGTAGTGCAAGTAGGAGGCAACATGTCATAGATCAATAGCTGGTCAGATTAGTATATACTGTAAATTTCTTGGGAAAGATTCAGTGTAACTTATATTTTATTCATTAAAATCTCTGCTCATTCTTTGCTATAATGTCAAGGAGATGGTCCTATCAGCAACTGTCTCTGTATGCACAGTGATAGAGGGGAGGCTGTCAATCACTGATAGGACCTTCTCCTTGACTTTATGTGAAAGAAAGAGCAGAAATTTCAATGATTGAATGAGGCATAATACAAAATCTTTTCCCATAAAATTATAAATTAATCTGCTCTGTTCCTCCTGCTCTATAACATGATGCCTACTGATTTTGCTGCATTTTCCTGGTAACAGGTGCTCGTTAATAGGATCTAGTATAATCTGTAATGTTAGGATGTAAGGCCTTAGAGTTGGTGAGGCCATACAGTATATACTGTAAATATCTTCATATATAAAGCCCATATGTATTTAAAAGAAGACTTGTGTTCCTTTCCCGTGTATTGAGATCCCATCGCCTATCTTTTTATAATAAACAGATTTTCTAGTTTTCTACCAAACTTAATTTGCATCCTATAAAATTGACCCTGATGTACATGAGAAAGGGAATTTAGATTTTTAACCTTTGATATGAGCGATGGCAAATTCTGCAGAATGATTCAGAGAAGTTTGATGATATTTAAGCAACATGAATAAGTAAGTACAGAAACAAGGACATAAGAATGGCTTCTTGTTTTCTATAAGATACGGAAACATATTTAAATGTAGAAACATGAAAATAATGTAATCATACATGAGTAGAACTCCCAATTATTTCTAAGAATTGGCATGACATTTTCTATATTAACAAGTCATGTTTAAAAAACCTTATAGTATGTGACCTGTCAACAAAGACCAGGCTATCCGATTAACCCCATATCTGTGCATGTGGTTATAGCAATAAAGTGCTTGTGAACTTGTACTTTTCAATGTTTTTGACCTAAATAATATATTTAATCATCTTAATATGCACTTGATTCCACAACTGTATATTTTCACAAACTGCTACATCTACTTTATGTACATGACTTGCTTTAGGGGGTCACGCTCTATTTTTTTCTGTTTTCACAGATCCATTCATACACTGCAATGTATGAGGATCCATGAAAACGGGTGCCCCTTGGGTGCAAAAAAGCCATGAAAAATCGACATTTTTCACAGCCGTTTTTACCCACGTTGATCTGAATGTAGGCTTATATACCACTTGCTGCATCAGTAAACCATAAGTGAAACCTGTACAGAGGCAAAGTACGGTGGCAGCATTTGAGCATCTTCTGTGTTTTGGACCTACCCCTGATTGAAAAATGGCCTTGCACTACTTTTTTCGGTTACTTATTCTGTAAGTTATACAGTAGTGTGCATTTACGAAAAACACAGTGTGTCAAATTACCTGCAAAATGCAATGAAAAAAACGCATGTACATTTTTTTCTGATACATTTTTTTTTTTGCAGTGGTTCTTAGCTATGTTTCCACAACTTGTGGCCTTATCCTCAATCTGTTAATTTTCTACAGGATACAAACAATATTATACTTTTCTAATTGCAGATAATCTTCTATGAGGATAAAGGCTTTCAGGGCCGCTCTTATGAGTGCAGTGCTGATTGCACTGACCTCTCCTCATATTTCAGCCGTTGCAACTCCATCCGGGTAGAAAATGGGAATTGGGTGCTCTATGAATATCCAAATTATAAAGGTCATCAGTATTATTTAAGAAGAGGAGAGTATCCTGACTTCCAGCAATGGATGGGATTCAATGACTCTATCAGGTCTTGCCATTTAACTCCTCAGGTAAATATTGTTGTTATCATATAAATAAATTATAAAAAATATCCAGTAATATTGTGTTTATAGTGTGTGAGTTATATATATATATATATATATATATATATATATATGTATATGTATATATAGGCTAAATAAAATTGTACCGTAAACTGTATGAAAACTCTGTTGTGTTAACAATGTCTTAGGGCACGTGCACACTAGTACAGAGTCTGTTTAGCAGCACATGGAGTCTGTGTTGCCTCTTTAGTGCAGTCAAACCAGGTGCATACACTGTTTTATTTTTCAAATAGGACTTGACATGTCGAAAGTTCTTATTTTTACGTTTTTATGTTTACTTATCTTTCAGTTTTATTCACACACAGCTTACACAGAGCAAACATACAACACATACATTCAGACCCCAAAATACATTTAGACCCCATACTATCATTAAAAATTAATGCATACCAAAGACCAGACTACCACATAAAATTGAAAATTGTGTCCTGTACTCCATAATATAGAACAGAGTGCCCACTGAGGACTTACTACAGTCACAAAATAAAGTTAAAAGATTCCACAGTACTCTCAGAATTGTGTCTAAGGCCACACAGGCTGGAAAAGCTGTGTTTATAGTAGTAGACTTTGCTATTGTTTTTTGAGCCACATCAAGAATGGATTTAGCAGACTGGAAAAGTATAAATGATTCCTTTATATTTGCCATATATTTTTTAAGCCAGAGCCGCTCTCGACTTTTGCTTAAAAAATGCAGCAAAATCTGAAACAAAAATCCCAGCTTTTCTGTAATGTGTATCCTTAGCCTTAAAGTGATATTCCCATTTCAAGGATTATATCTACAGTGGGTATGGAAACTATTCAGACCCCTTTAAATTTTTCACTCTTTGTTTCATTACTGTCATTTGCTAAAAGCATAAAAGTTCATTTTATTTCTCATGAATGTATACTCAGCACCCCATCTTGACAGACAAAAAAACTGAAATGTAGATATTTTTGCAAATTTATTAAAAAAGAAAAAATGAAATATCACATGTTCATAAGTATTCAGACCCTTTGCTCAGTATTGAGTAGAAGCACCCTTTTGAGCTAGTACAACCATGAGTCTTCTTGGGAATGATGTAGCAAGTTTTTCACATCTGGATTTGGGGATCCTCTGCCATTCTTCCTTGCAGATCCTCTCCAGTTCCATCAGGTTGGATGGTGAACGTTGGTGGGCAGCCATTTTCAGGTCTCTCCAGAGATGCTCAATTGGGTTGAGGTCAGGGCTCTGGCTGGGCCAGTCAAGAATGGTCACAGAGTTGTTCCAAAGCCACTCCTTTGTTATTTTAGCTGTGTGCTTAGGGTCATTGTCTTGTTAGAAGGTGAACCTTCGGCCCAGTCTGAGGTCCAGAGCACTCTGGAAGAGGTTTTCTTCCAGGATATCTCTGTACTTGGCCGCATTCATCTTTCCTTCAATTGCAACCAGTCATCCTGTCCCTACAGCTGAAAAACACTCCCATAGCATGATGCTGCCACCACCATGTTTCACTGTTGGGATTGTATTGGGCAGGTGATGAGCAGTGCCTGGTTTTCTCCACACATACCACTTAGAATTAACGCCAAAAGTTCAATCTTCGTCTCATCAGACCAGAGAATCTTATTTCTCATAGTCTAGGAGTCCTTTATGTGTTTTTTGGCAAACTCTATGAGGGCTTTCATATGTCTTGCACTGAGGAGAGGCTTCCTTCGGGCCACTCTGCCATAAAGCCCCGACTGGTGGAGGGCTGCAGTGATAGTTGACTTTGTGGAACTTTCTCCCATCTCCCTACTGCATCTCTGGAGCTTAGCCACAGTGATCTTTGGGTTCTTCTTTACCTCTCTCACCAAGGCTCTTCTCCCACGATTGCTCAGTTTGGTTGGACGGCCAGGTCTAGGAAGAGTTCTGGTCATCCCAAACTTCTTCCATTTAAGGATTATGGAGGCCACTGTGCTCTTAGGAACCTTTAGTGCTGCAGAAATTCTTTTGTAACCTTGGCCAGATCTGTGCCACAATTCTATCTCTGAGATCCTTGGGTAGTTCCTTTGACCTCATGATTCTCATTTGCTCTGACATGCACTGTGAGCTGTGAGGTCTTATATAGACAGGTGTGTGCCTTTCCTAATCAAGTCCAATCAGTTTAATTAAACACAGTTGGACTCCAATGAAGGAGTAGAACCAGCTCAAGGAGGATCAGAAGGAAATGGACAGCATGTGTGAATTAAAAATGAGTGTCACAGCAAAGGGTCTGATACTTATGACCATGTGATATTTCAGTTTTTCTTTTTTAATACATTTGCAAAAATATCTAAATTTCTGTTTTTTTCTGTCAAGATGGGGTGCTGAGTGTACATTAATGAGAAATAAAATTAACTTTTTTGCTTTTAGGAAATGGCTGCAAAAAAACAGAGTGAAAAATTTAATACTTAATACTTTCCGTACCCACTGTATACTGCAAGCTTATGTAAATTCAAGAATGTTCCTAAATATATTGCTTTAGAAAAGCTGTTTTGTTTGCCTGCTATGTGAAATTATTCCTCCCACTGTTTACACATAGTTGTCAGAGAACCCGGCCTGTATCTGATAATCAGGTTGGAGGATTACTCACTACTCTTTGAGAGGGGAGGGGGGTTGAGTTCTCTCGATATTATTTACTGCTCTTTCTGTTATTTATTATGTTATGTAAACACAAAGAAAACATTGAGATTACTGTAAGTCTATTCTCTCCTCTGCAGCCTGTATGTTTTTTCTCCTCTCCAAACCTGTGTAATGTAATATACATTTACTGTACATAGTATTTGATCTGCATTTATATTAGATTTCTAGTAATCATAATAAATAATCTCTCATAGTAAAGGCAATGTCTATATCTATTGTGGTACTTCATAGTGTCTTGTTCATCAAACAGTCAAAGCCCGCCCACCAGCTTCCTAAAGAATACTGGAAGTGAAAAGAAGAGCTGCTGAAAGTGGGAGATGGGAAACCCCCTTTAACTCCTTCCCGCTGCAGGCATTTTTTTAGTTTCGATTTTGACTCCCTGCCTTCCAAAGACCATCATTTTGTTTATTTTTCCATTCACAGAGCTGTATTAGGGCTTAATGTTTGCAGGACAAATTTTACTTCGTAATGGTACCATTTAATATTCCATAAGATGTACTGGAAAGCTGGAAAAAAATTCAGATTGGGGTGGAATTGGAGAAAAACTGCATCTGTGCAACTTTCTTACGGCCTTTTTACGGTTTTCACTGTGCAGCCAAATTGACATTTGTCAACTGTAATTCTATGGACTTGTATGAGTCTAGGGATACAAAATTTATATAGTTTTTATAATTTATATAGCTACATATATAAAGTTTTATTTACCCCCTAAAAAAAATCCAAAACTTCGCAAAAAAAGCATAGAACATCCTGTAATAGAATGACTATAGAGACAACTCCAGGAGCCTTCAATAGGCTCCTGGCTGTCATGTGAAAGGATAGCCGCCCCCGGATCTCATTCTGTGGCCAACGATAGACAGTGCTTCTGAGTAGCCGCAATATTTAAATAATATTTTAGCCATACTATTATGGTGGATTTCAGGAAAGGGTTAAAGGGGTTTTTCAGGCTTACATGACCGGCACTTCATTCACTTCTATGGAGCTGCAGGGACTGTGATCTCTGGCAGCGTTCTCAGCCCCATAGAAGTGAATGGAGAGCCGGTCGCACAAACGCACTGGCGCTCCATTCACAAGGAGGCTTTAGGTTGATTTTCGGGGAACCCAGCAATTGGACCTCCAGCAATCAGACACTTATCCCCTGGCCTGTGGATAAGACATGTGTCCATAATGGGACAACCCCTTTAAACTTTTACTCAAAACTTTGAATTATCTATTTTAAAACTTAGGTATTGAATAAATAATTTATTAACATGAATGGTACATTTTAAAAAAATATTTAAACAACATATTTTTGTTTCTTACAGCACCGTGGGCCTTTCATAATTAGAGTTTATGAAAGAGAAGACTTCAAAGGCCAAATGATGGAGTTTACTGAAGATTGCCCTCATGTATTTGAGCAATTCCACTATCATGATATTCATTCCTGCAATGTCTTGGATGGTCAGTGGGTGTTCTACGAAGAACCCAACTTTAGAGGACGTCAGTATTATCTTAAACCTGGAGAGTACAGGAGATACAGTGACTGGGGAGCCTCAAACTCCAGAGTTGGCTCCTTCAGAAGAGTACAACATGTATATTAAAGATGATTACAATAAAAAAGTGCCAATAATTTTTATGTTTTTGTGTTTCTGTTCTAATGTTATTTTTTTATATGCCCAGCCCGCAGTCTCGATATTGTAAAGTACATTTGTGGAAGCTGAATTCTGTACATTCTACTCTTTAACCTCTTCCAACCACAGCAAATTTAAAATTTTTCTTTTTCTCCTACCCACGTTCCAGAAGCCACAGCTTTTATACTTTTTCAGTCACATAGTTGTATGACAGCTTATTTTCTTCAGAGTAAATAGTATTTTAATATTCCATAAAAATGTACTGGGAAGCCAGAAAAAAATTCTGAATGGGATAGAATAGGGAAAAACTCAGTTGCACCATTTTCTCACAGGTTTTACTTTTACAAATAAATGTCTGTTTGTTCCAGAAACCAGGCAAGTCGAAATTCCATAAAACTTAGCTTTTAATACATATTAAAAAGTAAAAAACAGGGGGAAAAATCCCTTACAGGACATAGATACAAGAACTGCTTTCGCGTTTTGGGAAGTTCTCCCCTTAGTCATAGCATAAAAACAATGATCTACACAACCTGTTTCTAAAGTATTCAAATGGACATTGGGAGTTGAACACACCCACACATAATTAATTTAACCCATTATAACAGCAACCACAGTACAACACACAGATTTCCCTGAAGACATCTAAATCAATAAAGTCATAAAGAAAGAAACGACATTGAATATGTTCATATGTAGTTTCATTGACATCAACATGATAATAGTAACGTGTAATCTAATTAACATCACCACAAAGAACTCTGAATCAATAAAATCGTAATAAGACAGCATGGCAGATGTTTAACCCCTTAACGACATTGGACGTACTATTACGTCCTGCGCACTTGGTACTTCATGCAACAGGGTGTAATAGTATGCCCTAGGGCAGCTGCCCACTCACTATCTGAGCGGGTGGCATCGGAATCGGGTGTTAGCTGTAACTGACAGCTAACACCCTGCTTCATAACCTTCGGTCGGAACTTAGTTCCGATTGGAGATTTTAACCCCTTGGATGCCGCGGTCAGGCAAACATGACTGTGGCATCCAAGGAGTTCCGCCATGTTGCCGCCCCCCTCGGCACCCCCCACTGTGAGATCAGGTGGTGCTGATATCTATAATCTGCAGCCCAGGGTCTGGCCAGTGATCCCAGGCTGCCTGGAGACCCCGTTACCTGGTTGATCCTGCTGGGACTTCCGGAAGTCAGGCTATGCTTCTGCATAGTGCTGACTTCCTGTATAGACTGCAAGACACAACGATCAAAGCATCGCAGGCTCAGGTGTCCTAAAGGGACATATGAAAAAAATAAAAAAAAAAATGAAAAAAAATAAAATAAATTGTGTGAAAAAAATTAATAAAAGAATAAAGCCCCAAAAAATTCCCTTTTCCTATATAAAATGAATTATATAAAAAAAAACAACTAAAAATTAATAAAAACAATGCATATTTGGTATCGCCGTGTCTGTAACAACCTGTATAATAAAATTGAAGCAATATTTAACGTACACGGTCAAAAGTCATATGTACTCCAAAACAGTACCTATAAAGAGCACAGGTTGTCCCACAAAAAATAAGCCCTCAACCAACTCTGGAAACTGCAAAATAAAAATGATACGCATCTCAGAAGATGGCGATGCAAAAACAATTAATTTATGTCCCCAAATGGGTTTTTGTTCTGCAAAATTAGTATCACATTAAAAAACAATATAAATGAAGTATTGCCGTAATCGTACCAACCCGTAGAATAAAGGTAACATGTTACTTATGCTTTATGCTGCATGGTGAAAAATTTAAAATGTAAAACGCAATGCCAGAATTGATGGGGTTTTTTTTTAATCCACCAAAAAAGAGTTAAAATTTAATCAATAAGTTATAGGCGCCCAAAGATGATGTCACTACAAAATACATCTCACCCCGCAAACAACAAGCCCTTATATGGCTACATCACCAGAGAAATAAAGAAAATATAGCTTGTACAATATGAAGACAAAAACCCCAAAAATCGCCAAATCATTAGAACAAAACTGGCTGCCACAGGAAGGGAATGTATAAGCTGTGCGAGCCTATATCAGAGTACACCCCAAATTTAGAGTTTACAAGGGAAAATAAACCAGAAGTGACCCCCAGAGTGACCCCCCCACCCCAATAATAGGAACTACTGGGGAAATAGTAGGGAATTTGGTGTTCCCAATGCACTCCGCACAGCTTACATATTCACTTTTCCCCATCCGCTGTGTATTCACGCCTGGGATAATACTGCTCACTACACCCCTTGATAAATTCTTTGAGGGGTTCAGTTTTCAAAATGGGGTCACTCCTTTGGGGAATCCACTTTTATGGTACCTTACAGGCTCTTCAAACATGACATGGCTTCCAGATACCAAACATCTGAAGCTGCGCTCCAAAAGCCACATAGCGCTCCTTCCCTTCTGTGCCCTGCTGTGTGCCCAAACTGCAGTTTATGCCCACATGTATGACACTGCTGTACCCAGGGTAACATACTTAATATCATATGTGGGTATAAACTGGTGTTTGGACACAGAAGAGAAGGAGCACTATTTGGTTTTTGGAGCACAGACTTGGACGGTTTGGTTTTTGGACGCCATTGCGCTTTTGCAGAGCTGAAACGCCAGTAAAGTGGAATCTGCTGAGATGTGACCCCATTTTGGAAACTACACCCCTGAAGAAATTTATCCAGGGGTACAGTGAACATTTTTAACCCTCAAGTGTTACATTAATTAACTTTCCAGAAATGAATACGCAGCTGATGGTGATAGGAGAAAATGACAATTTTTCCAGGAATACGTCATTTCAGTGCGTAATATGTTGTGCCCGTTTTGTATCAGAGACTAATGTTCCAAAAGTTGTTGTGCCTGGAATACCCGCTTAACAGTTTTTGGAGTGTGTGTCTGTGCAGACATAAGCTGAGCACAACATATTGGGCACTGAAATGGAGAATCTGTGGAAAAATTTAATTTTTAACTTTTCATTATCAGCAGGGCCGGCGTTAGGGGGGGGTGCAAACTGGGCAAATGCCCAGGGCCCCGACCTCAAAGGGGCCGCCGGGATCCGGAGCCTGATGACGGAGTCAGGACCAGCCATATCGATAACAGAAAGGGACCCAGCATCATGTGCCACAGGGCCCCTTTCCGAGGTGAGTAAAAATAAGAAAACATTTTTACTGACGTCAGCCATAGAGAAGAGGAAGCCAGCGCCGGAGGGGATAGTGGAGCAGCGTGAGGAGGCCCAGGAGAGGTAAGGCAAGGTGAGTATAACTGTTTGTTATTTTCCCTTACCTCCCCCGGGTCTTTGATAATTATACTCTGGGTTCTGAAGAGTACATATTATACTGTGTGTGGCCACTGTGGAACATTTAAATGGGGGGCCTATATGGATAGCATATTATACTGTATGGGGCCTCTGTGGAGCATTATAATGTGGGGAGGCTCTGGAGAGCATGTTATATTCTCTGGGGCCACTTTGGAGCATTATACAGGGGGGCCCCTCTGGAGAGCATATTATACTGTGTGGGGCCACCATGGGGCATTATACTGTGGGGGGGCCCTCTGGAGAACATATTACACTGTTTTGGGCCACTGTGGAGCATTATACTGGGAGAACCTCTCTGGGCAGTATATTATACTGTGTGTAGGCTATTCTGGAGCATGTTATACTGTGTGGGGTCACTGTGGAGCATTATTCTAGGGGGGCCATCTGCAGAGCATATTATATTGCGTGGCGCCACTGTGGGGCATTATTCGGGAGGGGAACAAAGGAGCATTATACTAAGGGGCCCTCTGGGGAGTTAATATACTGCATGGGGCCTACTGTGGAGCATTATACTGGGGGACACTCTGGAGAGGATAATATATTGCGTGGGGCCACTGTAGAGCAAAATACTGGGGGGGGGGGGCACTGTGGAGCATTATGCTAGCGGGGGCCCTCTGAGGAGCATATTATACTATGGGCCACTGTGGAGCTTTATACTGGGGGGAATGGGCAGTGTGGGGAGCCTGTTATACTGTGTGGGGCCACTGTGGAGTTTATTATATTGTGTGGGGCTTCTTGGGAACATATACTCTGTGGAGCCATTGTAGAACATTATACTGGGGGGACTGTGGGGAGCATATTATACTGTGGGGGACCACTGTGGAGCATTATATTGGGGGAATCCCCTCTGGGCAGTATATTATACTGTATGGAGGCCATTGTGGAGCATGTTATACTGTGTTAGGCCACTGTGGAGCATTATACTGGGGGGGCACTGTGGGATGCATATTATACTGTATGGAGCATATTACATTGTGTGGGGATGCTGGGGAGCATATTTTACTGTCTGGGGTCACTAAGAGGTAGTATACTGTGTGGAGCCGTATATACTATGTGGGGCCACTATGGGGGGCTCAGGGGAGCTTTTTATACTGTGTGGGTCCACTGTGGAGCATTATATACCATGTGGAGCATTATACTATGGGGGGGCTCAAAATTCCTGCTGGCAGCCCTGTGTGCTATGTCTGCATCACAGCTCCTTCACTATAATCTTGCACATACAGTACGTGTAGTTATTGAGAACTGCACAGTACTATAGGGGCTGACTATACTGGGAACATACTCAGTAACACCAGATAGTCAGCACATATGTAAGACTTCAGTGAAGGTGCCATGGTGTAGGCTATTAGCAGGAAGCTGTTGGGTGGGGCCCCATAACAAGTTCCTCTGGTGGGCCTAAGGCCCTTCAGTCTGACACTGTATAACAGAGAACTATTATATATAAGGGTGGGTTACTATATATAATTGGGAAACTTAAATATGAGGGGGCTATTATAAGGGGGAACTATTATTTATAAGACAAGCTATTATTTATAATGGGGGAACTATTATATATAAGGCATCCATTATAAGGGGGAGCTATTATTTATAAGAGGGGAACTGTTTATAAGGGGGGTATAATTGTTAAGTGGGCTTATTTATAAAAGGGGCTATTAGTGATAATGGGGACTATTATTTATAAGGGTAACTATTATTTATGAGAGGGCTATTATTAATAAGGGAGCAGTATTATTTTTACGGGGTGACTGTTAATGATAAGGGAGAATATTACTGATACAGGGCACTATTTATCATTTATAAGGGCGCTATTACTGATAAGGTGTAAAATTTATAAGCAGGGACTATTATTTATAAGGAGGTGCTATAATAACTGATGACTGGGTGCAAAAATCTATTAGGTGGTACAAAGGTGCTCATTTGAATTGTGTGGTAAAATGGGGCTTGTTATTACTTTTTTGTTGGCAGAAAGGAGATGTTATTATAGGGGTTGCCACTGGAAGACGATGGTGTTGTTTGTATATCAGCATTTGGGGCCCTGCTTTTAATTTTGCCCAGGGCCCCACTTTCTCTAAAAACAGCACTGATTATCAAATGTGCATTCATTTCTGGAAATTAAAAGAATGCAACACTTAAGGGTTAATAATGCTCACTATGCCACTTGATAAATCCCTTGAAGGGTGTAGTTTCCAAAATGGGGTGACATGTCTGTGGATTCCACTTTACTGGCAATTCATGGTCTCTGCAAAAGCGACATGGTGTCCAAAAACCAAACTGTGCTCCAAAACCCAAAATAGCGCTCCTTCCCTTCTGTGCCCGGCTGTTCCCAAACAGCAGTTTATACCCGCATATGGCATTAAGCATGTTATCCTGGGTACACCAGTGTCATACATGTGGGCATAAACTGCCATTTGGGCACACAGCAGGGTGCAGATGTGAAGGAGCGCTATGTACTTTTGGAGCACAGATTTAGATGGTTGGTTTTTGGACGCCATGTCACCCTAAAATTGCCCCGACAACATGGGGTCACTTCTTGGGGAATTCCAGTTTACTGGCACCTCTAGGGTTCTGCAAAAACAACATGGTGTCCAGAAAGTCCCTCTAAATCTTTACTCCAAAAGCTAAAAAAACACAGTGCTCCTTCCCTTCTGAGCCCTGCTGTGTTCCCAAGCAGCAGTTTACACCCACATATATAATTTTTTTTGTCCCCGGGATAGCCCACTTAATAGTTTTAGGAGTGCATGTCTCTGATGCCACAAAGTGGCCACAACGTATTAGGCACTGAAATTGGATATTTCTTCAAAAACTTAAATTTTCACTTTGTACGTTAATTTTTGGAAAGCATTTTTAGACTCAAAATGATAATACCCCTTGATACATTCCTGGAGGGATGTATTTTCTAAAATGGGATCACTTTTGAGGGGTTTCTATTGTATTGGTACTTTAGGGGCTCTTCAAATGCGACATGGCACTTGAAAACTATTCCAGCAAAATCTGCCCTCCAAAAGCTAAATAGCGCTCTTTCCTTTCTGAGCCCTACCATGTACCCAAACAGCAGATTACAACCACATATGGGGCATTTCTGTGTTCAGGAGAAATTGTGTAATGAACTTTGGGGAGCTTTTTCTCCTTTGTCCTCTTGTGAAAATGAAAAATTTGGGGCTAAATTGATGTTTTATTGGAAAAAAAGTAATTTTTCATTTTTATGTCCCAATGTTAATAAAATCTGTGAAACAGCTGTAGGGCCAAAATGCTCACTATACCCCTTCACATGTTCTGTGAGGGGTGTAGTTTCTAAAATGGGGTCACTTTTAGGGGGTTTCCACTGTATTGGTACTTTGAGGGGGCTCTGCAAATGCAACATGGCACCTGAAAACTATTCCAGCAAAATCTGCCCTACAAAAGCAAAATAGCGTTCTTTCCTTTCCGAGCCCCATCATGTACCCATACAGCAGATTACAACCACTTATGGGGTATTGCTGTGTTCAGGAGAAATTGTTTAACAAACTGTGGGGTCTTTTTTCTCCTTTAACCCCTTGTGAAAATGAAAACTTTGGGGATAAATTGATGTTTTATTAATTTTTCATTTATACATCTCAATGTTAGTAAAATCTGTGAAAGAGCTGTGGGGTCAAAATGCTCACTATACCCCTTGATGTATTCTGTGAGGGGTGTAGTTTCCAAAATGGGATCACTTTTAGGGGGTTTCCATTTTTTTGGTACTCTAGGGGCTTTGAGACATGGCACCCAAAAACTATTCCAGCAAATTCTGCTTTTTAAATGTCCAGTGTCGCTACTTCCCTTCCGTGCGCTGCCGTGTGCCCAAACATCAGTTTACACCCACATGTGGGGTATATCTGTGCTCTGGAGAAATTGCATAACAAACTGTGAAATGTATTTTCTCCTTTAACCCTTTGTGAATGTGTTAATTTTAGGGCTAAATGAAGGGATTAGTGGAAAAAAATGAAATGTCTAAATTTCACCTCAATATCATTTTAATTCTTGTGAAATGCTTAAAGGGTTAACAAACTTCCCAAATGCTGTTTTGAATTATTTCAGGGGTGCAGTTTTGAAAATGGTGTGATTTATGAGGTGATCTAATATATAGGTCTTTATAATCCCCTTCAGAACTAAAGTGGTCCCTAAAAAATTAGTTTGGGAAATTCTCTTGTAAATCTGGAAAATCGCTGTTACACTTGTAAACTGTCTAACATCCAAAATGAATTAAAGAACGATTAAAGGATTATGCCAATATAAAGCAGAGATACGGTAGATAATATTTATTAAGGTATTTTGGGTGGTATGACTATCTGAAAAGCAGAGCATTTCACATTTTGAAAATTGCAATTTTTTTCCAAATTTCCATCAAATATCCTATTTTTTTTTATAAATAAATACAAAAATAATGATGAGTGTTTACCACTAACATGAAGTACAATGTATCACGAGAAAACAATCTCTAAATCACTTGTGTAAGTTAAAGCGTCTCAAAGTTCTTGCCATATAAAGTGACACATGTCAGTTTTGAAAAACAAGGCCTGGTCCTTAACGCACTTTTGGGCTTTGTCCTTAAGGGGTTAAAAGTGGTTTCACTGACATAAACATAATAATAACATATAATTCAATTAATATTGTCACAGAAAAGCTCAATGACAACATTATCACTCCAGGAGAAAACATCAATGTGCACATAAACATTGAAAATGATAATGAACCACAACTATAATTTCCAATGGAGAGACTGTTCTTTCCGCTACCTAGGCATCCAACTGTCCAACTTATGCCACTCTGTACTCGGTCAACTATCTCCAACTGTTTTGTGATCTTTGATCCCTCCTGGATAAATGGCGCCCCTGCATATTTCTTTGATAGGGCGAATTACCGCTGTTAAGATGACGCTTCTCCCTAAACTCCTTTATTTTTTCGAAACTCTGCCAGTGGCTGTTCCCCACTCCGAGCTGCGCTCCCTCCAAAAAGCTATTTTTCAATTTATTTGGAACAGCAAGCGACATCGCATTTCTCACTCAGTTATCTTGGATGGCAGGGCGGGGGAGGGTGGGGGGTCTGGCAGTCCCGCACTTGCTCCTCTACTATTGGGCAACCCATTTGCATTGTGTTCCATTTTGGGCATCAGCCCGCACCTATACTAAATGGGTAGAGATAGAAAAACTGTGGTTGGCTCCTGTCCATCTGAATGCATTCCTGTGGTCCAGTTCTTCCCCTCTGCCAACCACCCCTCTTTTGGGTCCCATCCGCTTTACTAGGGCTATCTGGATTACCTGCCACAAGCTTTTCCCACTCTCCTGCCGCCATTCCTCTATGATCTCTTCCCTCTTTAATCTTCTCCTCCCGGGGGGGGCTGGGTCCCGATATTGTGCATCCTTGGAGCAGGCTGGGCCTATTCCATGTTCCTGACCTGATTGAGCCATCAACCTTGGAGCTCCAGCCCTTTGCTTCTTTTACCTCCAATTTGAACTTGCCGTCTACCGAATGGCTTCACTATAGGCAGATAGCCCACTTCATGACCACTCTGTTTGGGACCCTCGCGGATGTCTGTCCCTACGATCTTTGAGAGGATTTGTCATGCAGGTACAGTTGTGCTAAAAAGTTTACATACCCCGGCAGATTTTTGGGTTTTTTGGCCTTTTTTCAGAGAATATGAATGGTAACACAAAAACTTTTTCTCCACACATGGTGGTTGGTTGAAGCCATTTATTGTCAAACTTCTCTTTTCTCTTTTTAAATCATGACAACCAAAAACATCAAAATGACCCTGTTCAAAAGTTCACATACCCCAGTTCTTAATACCGTGTATTGCCTTTTCTAACATCATTGACAGCTTGAAGTCTTTTGTGGTAGTTGTGGATGAGGCTCTTTATTTTCTCATATGGTAAAACTGCGCATTCTTCTTGGCAAAAAGTCTCCAGTGCCTGTAAATTCTTGGACTGTCTTACATGTACTGCACGCTTGAGATCTCCCCAGAGTGGCTCAATGATATTGAGGTCAGGAGACTGAGATGGCCACTCCAGAACCTTCACTTTCTTCTGCTGTAGCCAATGACAGGTCGACTTGGCCTTGTGTTTTGGATCGTTGTCATGTTGGAACATCCAAGTACGTCGCATGCGCAGCTTCTTGGCTGATGAGGCTCTTTATTTTCTCAGATGGTAAAACTGTGCATTCTTCTTGGCAAAAAGTCTCCAGTGCCTGTAAATTCTTGGACTGTCTTACATGTACTGCGCGCTTGAGATCTCCCTAGAGTGGCTCAATGATATTGAGGTCAGGAGACTGAGATGGCCACTCCAGAACCTTCACTTTCTTCTGCTGTAGCCAATGACAGGTCGACTTGGCCTTGTGTTTTGGATCGTTGTCATGTTGGAACATCCAAGTATGTCGCATGCGCAGCTTCTTGGCTGATGAGTACAAATTTGCCTGCAGTATTTGCTTATAACGTGCTGCATTCATCTTTCCTTCAACTTCGACCAAGTTTCCTGTGCCTCTGAAGCTCACACATCCTCACATCATCAGTGATCCACCTCCGTGCTCTACAGTAGGAATGGTGTTCTTTCATCATAGGCCTTGTTGACAACTCTCCAAATGTAACGTTTATGGTTGTGGCCAAAAAGTTCGATTTTTGTCTTATCACTCCAAATTACCTTGTTCCAGAAGTTTTGAGGCTTATCTCTGTTCTGTTTGGTGTATTGAAGGTGAGATTCTTTGTGGCATTTGTGCAGTAATGACTTTCTTCTGGAAACTCGACCATGCAGCCCATTTTTCTTCAAGTGCCTCCTTATTGTGCATCTTGAAACAGTCACACCAATAGTTTTCAGAGAGTCCTGTATTTCAGCTGATGTTATGTGTGGGTTTTTCTTTGCATCCCGAACAATTTTCTGGGCAGTTGTGGCTGAAATTTTGGTTGGTCTACCTGACCGTGGTTTGGTTTTTCCAGAGTCCCTGAGTTTCCATTTGTTAATCATAGTTTGAACACTGCTGACTGGCATTATCAATTCCTTGGATATCTTTTTGTATCACTTTCCTGTTTTATACAGTTCAACTACCTTTTCCTGTAGATTCGTGGATAATTCTTTTGCTTTCCCCATGACTCACAATCCAGAAACGTCAGTGGCTGGAGGAAAGATGCAACAGTCTATCTGGATCCCAGAAACTCACTCAGCTTTTATGCACACACACTGATTACAAGCAAACAGGTCACAGGTGAGGATGTTACCTTTAGTAGCCATTAAAATCCCTTTGTGTCAACTTCTGGGAATGTTATCAGGCCAAAATCACCAGGGTATGTAAACTTTTGAACAGGGTCATTTTGATGTTTTTGGTTGTCATTATGATTTAAAAAGAGAAAACAGAGAAGTTTGACAATAAATGGCTTCAACCATTTGTGGAGTGGAGAAAAAGTTTGTGTGTTATCATTCATATTCTCCGAAAAAAGGCCAAAAAAACAAAAAAATCTGCCAGGATATGTAAACTTTTTAGCACAACTGTACCTCTACGAGGGGCCTGATATCGAGCATCTGTCGCATACTTTCTTCTCCGAAGGGACATACTCCCCCTGGTCACAAATACATGGTCAGGTGGACAGAGGCTTTGGGTAGGCAGATCTCCCCAGCACAATGGCAGATCATATGGTCCCGGGCGGCCAAATCGTCCACATGTATTACATTCCGTGAAACTCAGTATAAACTGTTGATGTTTTGGTATCACACTCTGGTCCTCTTACATACCCTCAACCCCAGTTTTCCTACAAACTGTTGGATATGTCTCTCTGGGGAGGGTACATTATATCACATTTTTTGGAACTGCCCCTTGATTTGTGCTTTCTAGACAGAGGTCAAGGTACTAACTGATGAACTATTTCTCTATGGTGTCCCGCTGGATCCTCTTATTTATCTGCTCCACTTGCCTCCTCGACACCTTGGTAGAAAGACTTCTAAACTCTTCCTGTATCTGTGTACGGCTGCTAAAACACTTGTAGCCCTAAACTGGAAGAGCATACATCCTCCTACTGGCCCTGCTCTAGTGGCGCGTGTCAAGGACATGCGCAGTCTAGAGTATCTTACTGCTACGCTTAACAACACCACAGATGCCTTCCAATCTGTCTGGTCTCCATGGGACACATATTGCACACTCCATGGTCTCTGATCCCCCTCCCTTCTTCGTTTCCTCGTCCTGTGTACATGGTGTCTTGTGTTCTGTATGTTCTCGTTGTATTATTTTTTTTGTCGTGCACTTTGCAAGTTGATTATTCCCAAAGTTGTTGTGTTTGGTTTGCACTGTCTCTTTGTTTTTACTTTTAACATCTTGTAAAAATTCAATAAAGATTACAGTTTTAAAAAGAAACTGATAATGAACAATCCCCAATGTTAAATATCTATACTGTAAATCACCTGCATGCACTATTATAAACCAAATTCCAACAATAGGTGTACCCGGCCGATGTTTCATTATGCTGCTGATATATAGGCACAACCTATAATCTAATTAACATTGCCACAAAAAAACTCAATGTCAAAATTATCACTTCAAGAAAAAATATAAATGTGCACATAAACATTGAAAATCCCCAAAGTTAAATATCCATAGTGTAAATTGCCTGCATGAACTTTTCTAAAGCAGATTCCTGCAGTAGGTATATCTTAGTGGCTGATGTTTCTTTATGTTGCGGATATATAGGCACAACCCCCCATAAGAGAAAATAATGAAAACTTCATTAAGGCTACTATCCCATGACGTAGTAGATTCCAAAGACTCTTGGGAAAGGCAATGGACCACTCCTATGCTCAGTTGCATAACTAAAGTCTTCTGGGCCCTGGTGCAACCTTTTGTCCATGGCCCTCTACCCCCTCCCTACAGCAAATTCTTGATAGTAACGGTTACGGGGCCCCCAACAGTATAATATGCTCAACAGTGGCCCCCACACAGCATTATATGCTCCACAGTGGCCCCCATACAGAATTTTATGATCCACATTGCTCCCCCCCACACACAGTATAATATGCTCCCCACTGTGGCCCCACAAAGTATAATATGCTCCACACAGTGGCACCACCCTGTATTATATGCTCCCCACAGTGGCCCCCACTCAGTATTATATGCTTCCCACAGTGGCCCCCACCCAGTATTATATGCCCCCACAGAGGACCCCACCGAGTATTATATGCTCCCCACAGTGGGCCCCACCCAGTAGTATATGCTCCACAGTGGCCCCCACCCAGTAGTATATGCACACAGTATTATATGCTCCCAACAGCCCCCTTCCGCTTTGGTGCTATTATTATACTCTGGGGTATAAACGGAGGTCCAGGGAAGGTGATTAAAAATAACAAACATTCATACTCACCTTGCCTTACCTTTCCTTGGCATCCTCGCTCCATCCTGCCGTCTTCAGCGTCTTCAGGCCCCCTTCTGACGTTGCTGCTGAGGCCTGTGATTGGTCCTCAGTGCTCACGTGGGTGCACACTGACATCACTGACGTGGGGCTTAATCACAGGCCTCAGTCACAGAACAGAAGAGCGCCAGAGAGAAAACTGTGCCCAAGAGAGGTAAGAATATGTATTTATTGTTTTCAGTCACCTCCCCAGGGTGCCCTGCCCTGCCATCTATTGCAAAGGGGCCTGGCAACAAGCCAGGGCCCCTTTCCAATAACAGTATGCATAGCGGTCAGAGAACCAGGCGATCCCTGACCGCTATCGTAATGGTCCGAGGCCTGGCCATCTCCAGCTGGCCATGGGCCCCATACCCTGCCGGGTCTGGTCGCGGTTGCACGCCCTTGTGACCGCGATTGTTACGCCACTGCCTATGCCCTTCTCAAAGATTAAGTCTGATGGGGCGGAGCCTGACCGCGCATCATGCTGGAAGCAATTTGCTAGAGCTCCATCACATAGGACCCTAAAGACGCTGTTACACCTCATTCAGCGCAGGCAAAATGGTCAAAATAGGCAAAGACAGGCTAGGGGATCTTCCCAGCACCCCAAAAGCTCAGAAACAGCAAGGAGATCTGCAGTGCTATTGTTATCGAAATCCAAACTGGGTTCAAAATTCTGATTGTCAAGTGTTGCCAAATTATTTATAATCCATATAAATATATATCTTGTGAGCTCACAGAGAAAGAACTAGCCTGACACACTCAGTCGGTGTTAAGCAAGTTGTGTGTTTATTAAAAACATAGCATAAGTTTTTACACAGAACAGTAAATAATTATGAATTATAACAGAGCATGCGTGAAAACTGGTAAACCTGATTGACCATTGGCGGGAGGAGGGTCTTGACACACTCCCTTGCTCATTTCAATAATCAAAGTATATTAGTACTACGAGCTATATAATGTAAAGCATCGCTGGGACCTGTTGTTCTACATTGCACATCTGAGGGGAGAAATTGCACGGCTACGCGCTGTGGGCTGTTTGCATAAACAGTGTTAATCTCCAGACTCTTCGAAGGACAGCTCACAGAAAGTTTATAAACAAACAAGTCCACTAAGGACATGTTGCCCTAGACTGGGTGTCTGGCCTTGCTCTCAGTGTATATCCTTATCATCGAAAGCTGTAAGCTTCTTCTACTAAATGCATTTCTATAATTTTTAAGAATAGCAAGCATATGAGAAGTTAAAGAGACAGACATTTAATTTCTATAACAATATCTTAGAAAGAAGAACTTCTCCTCACCGCACAGTCCTCCTAAGATGGCGCCGGAGCTCTGACAGGACAAGGAGACAGGAGAGGAATCTGAGGCAGACAGTGTCCCTGACGGGGAGCGCTCTGAAACGGGCATCACACAGATCTCCCACACATTCTTACAAAAGGCTTTGGCTAAGGCTGTTGGCCCAGTACTCACTGAACTAGCAGAGATTAAGACTGAAATACAGTCTGTGGGACGCAGGGTGCAGGCCCTGGAAGACATATACTCCTCAGTAAAAGCGCATGCAGATGCAGTAACAGACCAGCTCCAAAACCACAAGGAACTCATAGACAGATCGCTGACGTTAATTGAGGACCAGGAAAACTGGAGCCTCCACCGCAATCTGCACCTTAAAGGGGTATCGGAATCCTACCTTCCAGAGGAGCTCCCTAAGATGGCGGCTGGTCTCTTCCCAGAACTACTGGGCCCAGAACGTGCAGCAGCAGTTGTGGTAGAACGCATCCATAGGGCTCTAAGACCCAAACCGCGCCTAGGTGACCTGCCGCGTGATGTACTCTGTGGCCTCCTCTTATATATTGGCACCCTAGCAATCCTCACAGCAGCTAGAGGTAGGGAGCAAATCTCCTTAGATGGGATAGCTGTATCCATATACCAAGACGTCGCACCATCCATACTTGCCAAAAGGAGACTACTGAAGCCACTCCTGGAGGAACTCAGAGCCAGAAATATACAGTACGCTTAGTTGTACCCCTTTGAACTAGCCATTTTGCAGGGAGGTAAGCGCATAACTGTCCACACGCCTCAGGACCTTCCAGCCGTCTGGTCCCTCCTGGACATGGAACCCCTAGATATCCTGTCTTGGCTACTGTCCCAGCACCTAGACCGCGTTCCACAAATCCCTACACTTCAGTCCTGGAATGGCGCAACGAGATTCAGATCGTCGCGTCCAAAAAAGAATCTGCTGAAAGGGAGACAACCACCTCCATAAGGACATTCCTGGTATATCTGAACCAATCGAGATCTAGCTGTGAGTGGGAAGACCCTCAGTTTATAGCCCTTAAATAAGTCTTAGCACCCATGTTTTTCCTTGATTTGCGGGGCCTAAATTTGCACTGCTATACTTAGTGGTGATCTCTAACAGAGACACCTGTGATGACCTGTTGTCGCATTTGAAATTGTTTAGTGAGAAACTTTAAATAGTTGTCTCCACCTTTTACCCTAGGATTCTGAAAAGCTTACCTATCTCCCGGGACGCTAACTATCCTAACTCTCTTAGCTAGCTCATGACATCAATGTGCTTCCTTAGCAAGGATTAGTTGGCTAGTCTCGTACCCCAGTAGACCCACTCTACTTACATTTGCCTCGTACCTAGAACAGACTAGTACTAACACTCCGTTTGAAAAATGTTTTGGTATAATGTTTGTGATTATTTGACAATGTTTTATTAGCTTAACGTTGCATGACCTTGCCTGCATCACCCACTTTCTTTTCTTCACAATCAAGAACGGTATCTCATGGGTTCACCTCTGATCAGGAACCCACTCCGCACTCACATCAGTTCACTGCTCTCCAGTCCTAGTTTATAGTGACAACAGCCCTGTGAGACGATCAGATAACCGTTGTTCTCTACACATTATCCTTGTCTTTTCTACTCCCCATTGCCTTCTTTTCCTTTCCCCATCCCCCTCACCACTTTCCCTACACCCCCCCCCCCGCGGGGGCCGCACTCTCTACCTTCGCCTACCTTCGCCACCATCTACGAGTGTCGGTAACCGTGTCCGGTTTTTTGGGGGGCCCGCCCCCCGGAGCCACCTAAAGCCAGTATCACAAAGCCCCAGCCCTGATTCAGCTATGTCAGCCACAGATAACTCTGAGCCACACCAGACTCGTAACTCCAGCATTAACACCATAACCATCTTCACCTTCAACGTCAATGGGCTGAACTCCCCGAACAAGAGACACTGGGTTATGAACCTAACCAAATGAATGGGATCAGACTTCCTCCTTTTGCAGGAAACTCACTTCAAGCTAGACAAAATTCCAAAGCCCTATAAATCCCCTTATGACAGATGGTACTACTCCTCGCACCAGATCTCGGCATCCAAAGGTGTCGCAATAGCATTAAAGCATTCTCTCCCCTTTGTCTTCAAGCAGCAACACTTGGACCCCAAAGGCCACCTTCTTTTTGTAAAGGGTCATATAGCTTCCAGGCCTATAACACTGGCCTCAATCTATGCACTGAACCAAGACCAGATAGCCTGGATTAGCCAGACCTTGCACGACCGATACTTATTTGCAGAAGGTGACATCATACTAGAAGGTGACCTTAACCTAGTACTAGACCCTCTTCTAGACTCAACCACTGGAAAGTCGGCCCTCTCGCAAAAAGTGTTGCAACGCCTCCATATCTCCCTACAGAATCTAAGTCTGGTAGACACTTGGCGCCTTCAGAACCCTAACGTGAGGGACTATACTTTCTTTTCAAACCCACATCAGACCCATCAGAGGCTCGACTACATTCTATGTTCCAAGTCTATTGCCCAACATACTTTATACTCGAGAATAGAATGTATCAGCATATTGGACCATTCCCCAGTTTCCACCACCTTATCCCTCCCAGACCTCACACCCAGACATTGGTCATGGCGCCTAAATGAATCGATCCTGGATAGGCAAACCACCAAAACCTACCTAGTGGAGGAGTTGGACCTCTTTTTCACACGTAATGACACACCAGAAGTCACCATATTGTGGGAATCTCACAAACCCTTCATAAGAGGGCTTCTCATCTCAAAAGCTACAGCGCTTAAGCGAGAAAGACAGAAGGAGATAGACTCTATTCTAGCCAAAATTTCGACCCTCGAGAGAGTTCACAAATTGCAAACCCTTAACTCCGTTCATGCTGACCTAGTCGCCCTCCGAGAAAAACTGAAAAAAGCACTTAATTGCACTGCAGCGAAACAGCTCATGTACTCAAGAATGCGCCTATATGCACACGTAAATAAAGGAGGCAAACTAATGTCAGCAATGATAAAGAAAGAGAAAGCTAAAGCGCTCATTCCAGCAATCAGAACCCCTACAGGTCGACTGGTTCACGACACACCTAATATAGCCAAATCTTTTCACTCTTACTATTCTGCACTCTATAACCTACGAAGAGATCTCTACCTCTCCTCCCCTCCAGTAACTCGGGACACCATCAGATAATTTTTTAAAGATCTCTCCTTGCCCTCAATAACAGAATCCGAAGGAGTCCAGCTCCTCCAGCCGATCACTTTAATGGAAGTCCGTCAACCCTACATAGCTTTCCAAGGGGTAAAAGCCCAGGTCCGGATGGACTACTGCTACTATATTATTCCTCATTCCAAACCCAACTCCTCCCGCGTCTCACTGATTTTTGTAATGTCCTTCTTCAAGGTACCCCCATGGCATGACAGGCCCAGGAGGCCCACATTACGCTTATTCCCAAGGAAGGGAAAAATCTAGCCCAATGCAGTAGTTATAGGCCCATATCCCTTCTAAATGTGGATTTAAAAATATGGGCCAAACTCCTGGCTCTCAGGATTAGACACCTAATCCCAAGCCTTCTTAATGATGAACAATCTGGTTTTGTGAAAGGGAGGGAAGGGAACGAGAACACCATCTGTCTATTACACGCAATAGCTATTGCCAAAAAGACCACACGCCCTCTAATTTTATTGGGAGTGGACGCTGAAAAGTCATTTGACAGGATGGACTGGGCCTTCATGGACGTCACGTTAGAAACCTTCAGTTTCCTCCGAGAATTTAAAAAAGCAATATTCTCCCTTTATTCTCAGCCCCACACTCGACTAAAAGTGAACAGTACCCTATCAGATTACTTCAATATCACAAATGGAACTAGACAAGGATGCCCCCTTTCCCCCACCCTGTTCATCCTCAACCTAGAAGCTCTCCTCCAGGCTGTCCCACATACATGGTTTTTCTGTCTCTAATCAAACCCTACAATAAGTGGCCTTCGCGGATGATGTATTGTTTCTAGTCACTAATCCGGCAGAAGGTCTACCGCACCTCACAAAACTAATGGCCCATTATGGCAAGCTCTCCAACTATAGAGTAAATAGCTCGAAGTCCGAAGTCCTTAACATCTCACTACCTGCTCTTCAAGCTCAGAGGCTTAGCACCAATTCACCCTTTACGTGGAAGAACACATCTATAAAATATCTAGGTGTCCACTTACCGACCACTCTTCAAGAGGTTTATCAAAGAAACTATGTCCCCCTCTTACAGGAAGTAAAAACCTTACTTCAAACATATGACCTTCTGTATCTATCCTGGCTGGGGAGAAGAAATCTGCTCCAAACCTACATTGTCCCAAAAATAACATACACTTTCCATATGCTCCCTATTTCTCTACTGAAAGCCTTCTTCCAATCCCTCCGTAGGATATTTGTGGCCTTCCTCTGGAAACACAAGACTCCCCGCTTGGCATACCAACTTATGATTAAGAGTAAAGCAGAGGGAGGTATTACTTTGACGGACATGCATCTCTATTACGAATCTATACAACTCTCCAGATGGATGGCGTATGTGGCACCGATTAAATGCCCTATTATCAATACACTAGTGGCAGCCCATATTGGCCCGACTTTTCTCCAACAACTATGGCTCCCTGACGCACGACCTAGAAAGAGACAGGACCTGGACCCCCTGATCCGCGGCCCATTCGAGACGTGGCACCACTACAAGGACAAGCTCTCTTCATCCTCCTTCCCCCATCTTACCGTCAAACCTAGCCCCAGTCTTACTCCACTCCACCAAAACCCCCCCCCCAAAGATACAAGAGACCCCCTGCGAGCGCCTCAAGAAGATTTTTGTCACAAACTTAGACATCTACGGCTTAAAGACCTGATAGATCAGAAGCTCCCAATTAGTCAACAGGACCTCCAACACTTGGCCCCTAAGACCCACTTAAATTTTCTACATTATGTACAACTGTGCTCTATGATAACGGACATAAATAAGATATCTTCCTTAGATAGGCCGCTCACTCAGTTTGAAAATAGCTTGACTTCAAATCTGTCATTACCCAGAAAGATCACCTCGTGTAAAACTGCTTTGTCTACCACTCTGGAGACCTCGAAGCCAGCCTTCTTACTAGCATGGGAAAAAGAACTGGACTTCACAATACCTGAGGAAGACATCCCATCGATTCTTAAACACTCACATGGTTCCTCCATCTGCATCAGACTACAAGAGTCACACTACAAAATACTAACCAGGTGGTATAGGACACCAGACTGGCTCTTTAGACACAATCTTATGGACTCAAACTTGTGTTGGCGCTGTCAAAAACTTCCAGGTACCATGCTCCATATCTGGTGGACCTGCGAGAACATTCGGGGCTACTGGAAAGATGTTGAAAACTCCATCGCACAGATAACTAAGGTGCCGCACTCTCTCACCCTTGATGGAGTACTCCTTGCCAGACAATAACAAGCAGGCCCTCAGCCCCGAGACTCTACCCTAACAAAACACCTCATAGAGGCAGCCAAATCATTGATTTCCTTATTCTGGCTCCAGAAGACACCTCCCTCACTACAACTATGGATGGAAATAGTCCACCAAATAGCGAGATTTGAAGAATTGATCAGCTAGAAGAAAAGGAGACATGACCAGTATCAGAGAGTGTGGTTCCCCTGGTGGGATTTCACCAAATAGGCCCTGGCCTCGCCTTCCCATACCCCTCCCCTCCCTCCATACCTTATTCCTTCTTTCAAAATCCAATTCATTAGTCTAATCTCTGAATTTATATCAAACTAGAATTGAATTCTATGTCACTGAAGCCATGTGAACTACTCACATCACTAGCAAACTACATACTCGATGTATTTGTTTATCTGACCACCACATGTACCCCTTCTCTTTTGTCAACAGTTATATGTATGCTTGTATATGGAATGGTAAAACTGTAAAAATTCAATAAAAAGAGAATTATAAAAAAAGAAGATGATGTCTGATGGATGCCCAAGTGAAAATATGCATGCTCCCACACCATGTATGTGATTGGAAGACTCTTCTCCCATACACATATGCTAATTAACCTATCGTATGCTGTTATTCCTGTGAGAAATTTAAAAAAGGAATAAGTGTGCATGAAATATAGATGTTTAAGTAAAAGAAATCCCCCTAAAATATGTTCTGTGGACATCTACCAAAAAAATTCCACTGCAAATAGCCATTATATAAATCATATCACTGAAAAAGACCACCCTTAACTGATATCAGATGAGACCATGGTTCTATGCAGGAGGCAGACAGGCCCACTGATAAATATAGTACATGAGCAGCAGAGACCCAGCGCTAATGCCCACGATTAGGGCACTGATCACAGGAATTAACCCCTACGGGCGCCGCCATTTTGCCATTCATTTGTATGGCAGGTTGCTTTATGCAGCCTGTCATACAAATGTTTACACTTTGCAATGCATTAGCATTGTAATGCGTTGCATTAGTGATCAAGACCCCTAGGGGGTCCAATAAGTGCAATAAAAAAAAAATAAAAAAAAGTAAAAAAAAAAATAAAAAATATAAAAAATTCAAATCACCCCCTTTCCCTAGAACACATATAAAAGTACTTCAATACTGTGAAGCTGCCATTTGTTTCGCTGTTTTGCCTTTGATAAAAATTTGAAAAAAAAGTGATCAAAGCAATAGACATTGGTATAACTGAAAAGTACACCTGGCCCTGCAAAAAAAGACGCCCTAGACAACCCCATACACAGATATATAAAAAAGTTATGGGTGTCAGAATATGGCGACTTTTAGAAAAAATATTTTTTTTTTGCAAAGTTTTAGATTTTTGTTAATTGGTTAAAATGTAAATAAAACTATATAAATTTGGTATCCCCGGAATCGTACCGAATCATACAGGTGAAATTTCATTTTGGCTGCAAAATGAACACTGTAAAAACGAAGCCTTAAAGAAAGTCGCACAAATGCACTTTTTCTCCAATTCCCCCCATTCAGAATTTATTTCCATCTTTCCAGTACATTGTACAGAATAATAAATTGTACCATTATGAAGAACAATTTGTCCCGCAAACAGTCCTCATGTGGATCTCTGAAATGAAAAAAAAAAAAAGTTATGGGGTTTAGGAGGCAGTGAATCAAAAACAAAAATTGAAAATCAAAAAATGTTACTGGCGAGAAGGAGTTGATACCAACTCTTACCAGATTCGCTCACAAGTCATCTTGATACAGAATTGGAATATACAGTCATGGCCAAAAGTTTTGAGAATGACACAAATATTATATTTTCACATGATCTGCTGCCCTCTGGTTTTTATGTGTGTTTGTCAGATGTTTTTATCACATACAGAAATATAATTGAATTCATATTATGAGTAACAGAAGCTTATATTGACAGTTAGAATGAGTTAATGCAGCAAGTCAATATTTGCAGTGTTGACCCTTCTTCTTCAGGACCTCTGCAATTCTCCCTGGCATGCTCTCAATCAACTTCTGGACCAAATCCTGACTGATAGCAGTCCATTCTTGCAGAATCAATGCTTTAATTTTGTCTGAATTTGTTGGTTTTTGTTTGTCCACCCGTCTCTTGATGATTGACCACAAGTTCTCAATGGGATTAAGATCTGGGGAGTTTCCAGGCCATGGACCCAAAATCTCTATGTTTTGTTCCCTGAGCCATTTAGCTATCACCTTTGCTTTATGGCAAGGTGCTCCATCATGCTGGAAAAGGCATTGTTGAGCGCCAAACTGCTCTTGGACGGTTGGGAGAAGTTGCTCTTGGAGGACATTCTGGTACCATTCTTTATTCATGGCTGTGTTTTTAGGCAAGACTGTGAGAGAGCCGATTCCCTTGGCTGAGAAGCAACCCCACACATGAATGGTTTCAGGATGCTTTACAGTTGGCATGAGACAAGACTGGTGGTAGCGCTCACCTCTTCTTCTCCGAATAAGCTGTTTTCCAGATGTTCCAAACAATCGAAAAGGGGATTCATCAGAGAAAATGACTTTACCCCAGTCCTCAGCAGTCCACTCCCTGTACCTTTTGCAGAATATCAGTCTGTCCCTGATGTTTTTTCTGGAGAGAAGTGGCTTCTTTGCTGCCCTCCTTGAGACCAGGCCTTGCTCCAAGAGTCTCCGCCTCACAGTGCGTGCAGATACACTCACACCTGCCTGCTGCCATTCCTCAGCAAGCTCTGCACTGCTGGTAGCCCCATCCCACAGCTGAAACACTTTTAAGAGATGGTCCTGCCGCTTGCTGGTCTTTATTGGGCGCCCTGGAGCCTTTTTGGCACCAATGGAATCTCTCTCCTTGAAGTTCTTGATGATGCGATAGATTGTTGACTGAGGTGCAATCTTTCTAGCTGCAATACTCTTCCCAGTTAGGCCATTTTTGTGCAGTGCAATGATGACTGCACGTGTTTCTTTAGAGATAACTATGGTTAACAGAAGAGAAACAATGATGGCAAGCACCAGCCTCCTTTTAAAGTGTCCAGTGGTGTCATTCTTACTTAATCATGACAGATTGATCTCCAGCCCTGTCCTCATCAACACCCACACCTGTGTTAATGGAGCAATCACTGAAACGATGTTAGGTGGTCCTTTTAAGGCAGGGCTGCAATGATGTTGAAATGTGTTTGGGGGGATAAAGTTCATTTTCTAGGCAAATATTGACTTTGCAAGTAATTGCTGTTAAGCTGATCACTCTTTATAACATTCTGGAGTATATGCAAATTGCCATTAGAAAAACTGAAGCAGTAGACTTTGTAAAAATTAATATTTGTATCATTCTCAAAACTTTTGGCCATGACTGTACAGTGGTGAAAAAAAGTATTTAGTCAGCCACCAATTGTACAAGTTCACCCACTTAAAAAGATGAGAAAGGCCTGTAATTGACATCATAGGTAGACCTCAACTATGAGAGACAAAAAGAGAAAACAAATCCAGAAAATCACATTGTCTAATTTTTAAAGAATTTATTTGAAAATTATGGTGGAAAATAAGTATTTGGTCAATAACAAACGTTCATCTCAATACTTTGTTATACAGTATACCCTTTGTTGGCAATGACAGAGGTCAAACATTTTCTGTAAGTCTTCACAAGGTTGGCACACACTGTTGCTGGTATGTTGGCCCATTCCTCCATGCAGATCTCCTCTAGAGCAGTGATGTTTTGGGGCTGTCGCTGGGCAACACAGACTTTCGACTCTCCCTCCAAAGGTTTTCTATGGGGTTGAGATCTGGAGACTGGCTAGGCCACTCCAGGACCTTGAAATGCTTCTTATGAAGCCACTCCTTCAATGTCCTGGCGGTATGCTTGGGATCATTGTCATGCTGAAAGACCCAGTTACGTTTCATTTTCAATGCCCTTGCTGATGGAAGGAGGTTTGCACTCAAAATCTCACGACACATGCCCCATTCATTCTTTCATGTACACAGCTCAGTCATCCTGGTCCCTTTGCAGAGAAACAGCCCCAAAGCATGATGTTACCACCCCATGCTTCACAGTAGGTATGGTGTTCTTTGAATGCAACTCAACATTCACTATCCTCCCAACATGACGAGTTGTGTTTCTACCAAACAGTTCTACTTTGGTTTCATCTGACCATATGACATTCTCCCACTATTCTTCTGGAACATCCAAATGTTCTCTAGCAAACTTCAGACGGGCCGGATATGTACTGGCTTAAGCAGGGGGACATGTTTGGCACTGCAGGATCTGAGTTCCTGGCAGTGTAGTGTGTTACTGACGGCTGCCTTTGTTACGTTAATCCCAGCTTTCTGCAGGTCATTCACTAGGTCCGCCCATATGGTTCTGGGATTTTTGCTCACCATTCTTGTGATCATTTTGACCCCATGGGGTGAGATCTTGCGTGGAGCCCCTGATCGAGGGAGATTATCAGTGGTCTTATATGTCTTCCATTTTCTAATTATTGCTCCCACAGGTGATTTCTTCTCACCAAGCTGCTTGCCTATTGCAGATTCAGTCTTCCCAGCCTGGTGCAGGTTTACAATTTTGTTTCTCATGTCCTTCCACAGCTCTTTGGTCTTCACCAAAGTGGAGTTTGGAGTGTGACTGTTTGAGGTCGTGGACAGGTCACTTTTATAGTGATAACAATGTCAAACAGGTGCCATTACTACAGATAATGAGTGGAGGACAGAGGAGCCTCTTAAAGAAGAAGTTACAGATCTGTGAGAGCCAGAAATCTTGCTTTTTTGTAGGTGACCAAATACTTATTTTCCACCATAATTTGCAAATAAATTCTTAAAAAAATCAGACAATGTGATTTTCTAGATATGTTTTCTCATTTTGTCTCTCATAGTTGAGGTCTACCTATAATGTCAATTACAGGCCTCTCTCATCTTTTTAAGTGGGAGAACTTGCACAATTGGTGGCTGACTAAATACTTTTTTTTCCCCACTGTATTTAGTCTTACTATGTTTCTTGAGTAATGCCTATTCAGAGCCTGAACTTGTTTTTCAGCTTTATCTGTTGTCCAGGAGGGATAACTTGTTTCTAATATGAGTGCTACCCTCTAAAAATTGAGAATGTTCTGTACAATTGCATTTAGATGCAATAAACTTAGATGTAATATATTTTTATCAAGTGAAAAGGGTGTCAATATTCTGCATGTAATATGGTGTTGCCCACAGTTGGTGCTATAACTCTCATTAAAACATACATTTAATTGTTATTAATATACCAAACAAAATTAGATATTTCACATACAGTCATATGAAAAAGTTTGGGCACCCCTATTAATCTTAATCATTTTTAGTTCTAAATATTTGGGTGTTTGCAACAGCCATTTCAATTTGATATATCTAATAACTGATGGACACAGTAATATTTCAGGATTGAAATGAGGTTTATTGTACTAACAGAAAATGTGCAATATGCATTAAACCAAAATTTGACCGGTGCAAAAGTATGGGCACCTCAACAGAAAAGTGACATTAATATTTAGTAGATCCTCCTTTTGCAAAAATAACAGCCTTTAGTCGCTTCCTGTAGCTTTTAATCAGTACCTGGATCCTGGATGAAGGTATTTTTGACCATTCCTCTTTACAAAACAATTCCAGTTCATTTAAGTTTGATGGTCGCCGAGCATGGACAGCCCGCTTCAAATTATCCCACAGATGTTCAATGATATTCAGGTCTGGGGACTGGGATGGCCATTCCAGAACATTGTAATTGTTCCTCTGCATGAATGCCTGAGTAGATTTGGAGCTGTGTTTTGGATCATTGTCTTGCTGAAATATCCATCCCTGGCGTAACTTCAAATTCGTCACTGATTCTTGTACATTATTCTCAAGAATCTGCTGATACTGAGTTGAATCCATGCGACCCTCAACTTTAACAAGATTCCCGGTGCCGGCATTGGCCCCACAGCCCCAAAGCATGATGGAACCTCCACCAAATTTTACAGTGGGTAGCAAGTGTTTTTCTTGGAATGCTGTGTTTTTTTGACGCCATGCATAACGCCTTTTTGTATGACCAAACAACTCAATCTTTGTTTCATCAGTCCACAGGACCTTCTTCCAAAATGAAGCTGGCTTGTCCAAATGTGCTTTTGCATACCTCAGGCGACTCTGTTTGTGGCGTGCTTTCAGAAACGGCTTCTTTCGCATCACTCTCCCATACAGCTTCTCCTTGTGCAAAGTGTGCTGTATTGTTGACCGATGCACAGTGACACCATCTGCAGCAAGATGATGCTGCAGCTCTTTGGTGGTGGTCTGTGGATTGTCCTTGACTGTTCTCACCATTCTTCTTCTCTGCCTTTCTGATATTTTTCTTGGCCTGCCACTTCTGGGCTTAACAAGAACTGTCCCTGTGGTCTTCCATTTCCTTACTATGTTCCTCACAGTGGAAACTGACAGGTTAAATCTCTGAGACAACTTTTTGTATCCTTCCCCTGAACAACTATGTTGAACAATCTTTGTTTTCAGATCATTTGAGAGTTGTTTTGAGGAGCCCATGATGCCACTCTTCAGAGGAGATTCAAATAGGAGAACAACTTGCAATTGGCCACCTTAAATACCTTTTATCATGATTGGATACACCTGGCTATGAAGTTCAAAGCTCAGTGAGGTTACAAAACCAATTTTGTGCTTCAGTAAGTCAGTAAAAAGTAGTTAGGAGTATTCAAATCAATAAAATGATAAGGGTACCCAAATTTTTGCACCGGTCAAATTTTGGTTTAATGCATATTGCACATTTTCTGTTAGTACAATAAACCTCATTTCAATCCTGAAATATTACTGTGTCCATCAGTTATTAGATATATCAAATTGAAATGGCTGTTGCAAACACCCAAATATTTAGAACTAAAAATGATTAAGATTAATAGGGGTGCCCAAACTTTTTCAGATGACTGTACATGACCTGACCAGATTAAGAGGAAGTCATCTATGTATCGACCATTCCACTTTATATGTGAGAGAAAGGGGTTCTCCGTATTATAAATACATTTCTTCTCAAAATACAGTGTTTGCTAGGATCTACACCTTTTGATTGTAGAAAAGATCCTCATTAAAGGAGAAGTAGTTGTGTTATAGGAAGTATATGGCCATAATGACAAACACCTTCACTTCATTACTATAATTGCTATATTTATGAAGACATTTTGTAAGAGTGGTTATCTAAAGAGGTAAAAATCAGAAGTAATACAACAAAAACCCTCTGGAGGACATGCTTGTGCTGGATCCGTTCTGCTGTACCGCTACTGCTGACAGTTCTTTTGGAAGGGCTCATGTGTATGGTATTAGGAGAGTCCTCAGAATAAGAAATGCCGCCCCCCAGTTTATTCCATGAAATGCGGCTGAGGCCATCGCCTCAGGTTGCCTCATGGAAGATGCTACCCTGTGTGTGTGGATTTTTAATTAGCATTTTGTACCTGTGCTTTTTCTATCATATACTGGAAATCGGACTGTTTTCGATCATATATCAGACCAGATTTGCTGACGCAGTGATTTGTTTGATGTTCATTCCTTGCTCACATGATTTTGGTTAGGATGGTAAATGTATCCCCTTTTCTTTGTTGGTGTTTTCTCTTTTTTTCAGGTTCAGCCATCCGTCGATATGGATACTAGGCCACTCATACATCTTCTGGGCACATAACACACTACACGTTTTGGGCGAAAACAAAGCCCTTTTTCAAGTGTATAAAATTGACATCCCTGAAATATCAATTTTATACACTTGAAAAAGGGCTTTGTTTTTGCTCGAAATGCGTAGTGTTTTATGATGAAATAAAGACACTTTTACTGGACCAGCGCTGGTTCCCCCTTGTTTTTTGGGGATTTTTTTCCCCCATCACTGGCTCAAAGTCATTAAGTCAGATATACCACACTTGCAGCAACATTTTTATTGACTTGGAACACTTACAATCATCAGTATCCAGCTCGATTCAATCTCTAAAGCAGTCGGCATCATCTCATACTGCTCAATACCGCAAACTTGTCTCCCATGTTGACAACATCGAAAATCAAAATCGCCGCAATAACGTCAGAATCCGCGGCCTTCCAAAAGCTACTCCAGCCTTTGAACTTATCCCTACTCTCACCGGCATCTTTAGCACCCTCCTGGGATATGCAGATCAAATTTGACCATGCTCACCAGGCCCTGTGCCCTCGCAGCTCTGACCCAGCTGCTCTCACCATATTCCCGGATCTCTCTCGCCACACCTTACGCCAATGTGCTGCAAGAAGCCTCTACTTGCTCTCCTTCAAGACTGAGGGATCCCATACCGATAGGACTTCACATTCGCCCTCCAAATGTGGCTTCAGGAAGACCTCCATACTCTATCCTCTCCAAAAGCCCTCCCAACTTTTCTAAAAGACTTGGATCTACCCCCTTTATGCCTCTCAGCTTGGGAACAACTCCTCACAGACCCCGATCCACCCGACACCAGATTCAGGACCAGACCAGAGGGCAAGGACAGACATCGGAACCCACCTAGACCCCAGCTTCCATGCCGCAGACAGAGAACGGCTCCTGAACATTCCCAACCAACCTGACATCTTTTCACCAGGTAACTTGCCTCCACAGGACTGATTTTCTCATCTGTTAAAAGGTTTTTCTTCTCGGGGGCGTGGCCTAGATATTCATGGAGTGAGAAGCATCTCTCTCCCTCTGCATCCTGCCGCCACATACTGGGACCTCTAGCCTTTCTTCTGCCAGCGCAATGGGCAAGAGACTGCCCAAGAAAACACCCCTGGGTGTTCCTTCCCCTGTCAAACGCCTGAATCAGGCCACTATTGAGGACTATCTGTCCCGGCAGCATTCTCCAAAGGGCCGTGCCGCCACAAGGCAGCGGCCATCTTTGATTCCGCCGGCGCCTTCCTCTCCTCTCCAGCCGTGCGCTTCACAGTGCAGCTTCTCATCTCCTGTGCTCTCCCTGCCTGATGGTGCATCGCTGCCCCAGTGCTCCCACTCGGCTCCTGGGCAGCTGAAGATCTTTCCTGCACGCCTTCTCCCTCAGCTTCCCTCCCCTGGGATGTCTCCACAGCCACCTCCAGCCTCCTCCATGGTTCCTGTGCTGCAACACCACCGAGTCTCCACAGGCCTCAGCCGTCCATCTGGATCAGAGGTCACTCCCCCTGCCTTGACTCCCCCTCATATTCCCTCTGACACGATGCAGCTCTCTGAGGAACCCTTCCTGCTGTCCCCTGCAGTTGTGTCCCCCCCCTCAGACCCAGGGGACCCAGAGGACTCTGACACTGGGGTTCCACTGGCACAGACCCCCAAGACCCTGGCTGACTGTGGCTCTACCTCTTCCTCGCCACCAACTCTGCCTCCTTAGGCTTGTGCCTCAGGCCCCTCTCAGGCTCCTTCACCCTGGTCGGACCTTCTTCCTCAGCTGACTACTAAACAGGACCTTAAATCCTTGGTCACAGAAATCACTGCATCCTTTCGGGCGGAAATCACCACTGTCCGCAATGACTTACACTCTATTGCTAGCCGAGTGGACACGCTAGAGGATGACCATGATACTACCAGGGCATATGTCTCCTCTCTGCATGATACTACTACCGACCAGGCCTCAGTAATCCGTGACATGCAACGCCATCTGGAGGACCTTGATAACAGAGGTCGGTGTAACAACATCCGCATCAAGGGCCACTCAAACCGAGGACTTGCAAATTACCCTGGAGGCTGTTTTTAACTCTATTCTTCAGGAACCTCCTTCTCACAGGATTAAGCTTGATAGGGCCCACCGAGCCCTCCGTCCCAAGGGGTCCTCCTCCACCCCCCGAGATGTCATCTGCTGCATGCATGATTTCTCACTCAAGAAGGCTATAATGAGCAAGACACAGAGACTCAGAGACTCGCTGACCTTATTCTGCTATTCACTGATTTTTCTAGCCCCCAGGTGAGTGAGTTAGCCTCACCCATGATATACTGTTTACTTGTTACTTTTGTTATGCATCTTTGTTTTTATGCTTGTTTTTAACTCAAGTTGTCTTTTGTCTCCTTTCCTCCCCCTCTTCCCTTCCCTCTCTTTCTTGGTACGGAGACTCCACTCCATTACTGTGTTCCTGCCTGCGACCCGCGACTCTGCCTCTCCCCGGGAATCCTGCCGGTATCTCGTGAAGTGGGTGAGCTCACTTGCAATCTGCTACTGTCCTCTGTTTTAGGATCACCATGGTTAGGTGTGTGACAATTAATGTTAAGGGCCTGGGCTCCGATGCTAAGCGGCGCCTTGCACTTAGGGAACTCCACTCCCTGCGTGTAGATGTAGCATTCCTGCAGGAGACCCACTTTGACCATACAGGAACATTTAACTTTGCCAAACAGCATTTCCCTACTGCTTTCTCTGCCTTCCATGACCGCCGTAGAGAAGGAGTAGCTATCCTCCTCTCTCGTTCATGCCCAATCTCGGTTATGGCCTCACATATAGACCCAAGAGGCCATTTTGTTATTCTAGAGGGACTCCTTCATGGCGCCCCCATAGTTCTATGCACCATCTACGCTCCCAACTCCGCACAGATCTCGTTTTTGCTTCGGGTTCTCTCTAGTCTGCGCTCTCTCCCATCAGCGATTTGGTTAATAGGGAGAGACTTTAACATGCTCTTCTCCGAACGGGTTGGTCATCTGACAATACCTCAGGGTTCAGTCCCCCATCACCAGGCTCATCTTGCAAGGGAATTTCATCAGCTGATCCACTTCCACACCTTGTATGATCTTTGGCGAATAGATAATCCCACAGCGCACTCCTACACTTTTTTCTCTCACCCCCACAATACCCATACATATATCGACTATTTCTTTGGGAATGCCGCAGCCCTTTGCCTGCTCACAGACACTGATATGGGCCCTCTCTCCTGGTCTGATCACACACCGGTAGTGGTTACTCTGTTCTGTACACCGCTGACTACGCGTCGCTGTCACTGGCGGCGATCATTACACACAGAGAACTGAAATATCTCTCTGCCTGTTAAATATCCCCCCTCCTCTGCTACATCCTATCTGTCTGTCTGCTATCAATGTAATGCCTCTCACCTTGGAACATTCCTGTACATGTTGTATTTGTATCTGCTTATCTTTTGCTGCTGTAACACACTGAGTTTCCCCATTGTGGGACTATTAAAGGACTATTATTATTATTATTATTATTAATGAAACGCTGCTTAAGTCTCCGACCTCGCTTTCGGTAGACTCCCCTGCCATTCTCTGGGAAGCTCATAAGGTGGTTATGAGGGGTCACTGTATCGCTTTAGCTTCTAGGCTTAAGAGGGATAGGCAAGCTCAAGAGCAGCTTCTCTGAGCTCACATTCGCTCCCTTACATCTATCCTAGTAGCGTGTCCTTCCCTGGGGGTCCTACCCGCCTTGTTCTTGCCCGGGCGGATCTCCGTGGTTTGGAGACCAGTCATGTGCAGCGACTTCTCTTGTACTCTCGCCCATGATACTTTGAGCGAGGTAATAAGTCCCACAAACTGCTGGCTAGGACCCTAAGGGATCACCGTGTAACCTCCACTCCACATTCTGTCCGTGACTTCCGGAATTCTCCAACACTGTAGCACTGGCAGTCCACTCCTACTACTCCATACTGTACAATCTGCCCTCCCCACGAACGTTGTCCCACACTGATGGTCACTCCCAGCTGGCAGACTACTTGGCTGATTGCCATCTGCCGTATCTCTCCTCTAATGCCTTAGTCTCCCTGAACTCTCCTATCACCAATGAGGAGTTGGAAGGGGTCTTGAAGGACCTTCCCAACGGTAAGTTCCCAGGGCCGGATGGCTTTACTTCCTATTATTACAAGGTTTTCCAAGGCGAATTGTCCGGTCACCTCCTGACTCTCTTCAACTCCTTTCTTTCGGGTTCTCCGATCCCTCCGACTATGCTACATTCCCTCCTCACACTGATACCCAAACCGGGTAAGGATCTCCAGGACTGCACTAATTATAACCCGATAGCCCTGTTAAATACTGACCTTAAACTCCTGGCTAATAGCCTGAATGCTTGGTTTCCCCCTTCTTGTCCATAAGGACCAGGTGGGTTTTGTCCCATGTCGCCAGAGATGTGACAACAACAGAAGGACTGTGGACTTAGTGGAGGTGGCCAACCATCACTCTACCCCAACTCTCCTTCTCAGCCTGGAAGCTGAGAGGGCCTTTGACCGCCTAGACTGGTTATTCATGCAGGCTACGCTGAGGGGCTTTGGGTTTTCGGGGCCCTTCTTCACAGAGATCCAGGCTCTTTACTCCCACCCCTCGGCAGTGGTTAAATTTCCTCTTGCTTCCTCGCCCTCCTTCCCTATCCGTAATGATACTAGGCAGGGTTTCCCCCCTCTCTCACCTCATCTTCTCTCTATGTATTGAGCCTTTGGTGGCCAAGATACGACGGGACCCTGATGTTAGGGTAATTAAAGTCCGAGATATAGAGAATTTAAAGTCTCCCTTTTCGCTGATGATGTCCTCCTCACTCTCACCGCCCCTCAGATTACCCTCCCTAACCTGCTGCGTCTGCTTGAAGCATATAGTGACTTCTCGGGGTATAGGGTGAACCCCTCAAAAACCATGGCACTTCTTCTTCATGTCTCACAGGATTTCCTTGTTCTCCTCCTCCTCCTCCTTACGACTTCCAGTGGTGGACATCCTCCATTTGCTACCTAGGGATCCAGATATCCCCTTCCTACACAACTCTGTACTCGGCGAACTATCCACAACTTTTCCGCGAATTGATAGCCGTCTTGGACAGATGGCACCCTATCGCGGTTAAGATGACTCTCCTTCCGAAGCTATTATACTATTTTGAGACGCTCCCAGTTGCAGTCCCTAGGGTAGACATACGTAATTTACAGAAGGCTATTTTCCAGTTTATATAGCAGGCCAGGCAACATCGTATTCCACGTTCTGTCATGTTGTGGGGGAGGGGGTATGGGGCGCTGGCTGGCCCGCATCTTTTGTACTATTACTGGGCGGCTAATCTGCGCGGTATCCCATTCTGGGCGGCTATGCCAGCATATACCAAATGGTTTAAGATTGAGAAGCTTTGGCTGGCACCCCAATGCGCTTCTGTGGGTTGGCTCGCCTCTGCGCCCCTTCCCCCTACCTGCTTGGCCCCATCTGTTTCACTAAGTCTATTTGATCTGCCTGCAGTGGTAAGTTTTCCCTGATGTCCCCACGTTCCTCGATGGTATCTATATAGTACAACCCCCTCCTCCCAGACAGTTTGACTTCTGCTATGGTTAAGGTATGGTCCGAGGCGGGCCTCTTCCGGATTGCTGATATGGTTGACCCTGTGACATTGGAGCTCAGGCCCTTTGCCTATCTTACGACTAATTTGAATCTTCTGACTACTAAGTGGCTCCACTACTCTCAGGTGGTCCATTTTGTCTGCTCTCTTCATGGGTCCTCTAAGGTATCACTTCCCATAGGCTTTGAGAAAATTTGCTGTGCAGGCACATCCAGCAGGGGCCTCATCTCCTCAATCTACCAGCTTCTTGCCTCTCCGGCAACTGGCCCTCCTGTTGGTCATCATTATATGTCCAGATGGGAGGAGGCGGTGGTTGGACCTATTTCCCTGGGACAGTGGCAGATTGTGTGGTCTCAGGCTCAGAAGTCCTCTCAGTGTGTGACATTTAGGGAAACTCAGTATAAATTGTTGATCCATTGGTATCACACCCCCGCCCTCCTTCATACCTTGAACCTGGCAATTCCCTCGGGGTGCTAGTGCTGTGGCACTGAAGAGGGCACGCTGTACCATATTTTTTGGACTTGACCCCTCATCTTGGGCTTCTGGAGGGAGGTCAGGACTTTGACGGATGCCCTTTTCTTACAGGGGGTCCCCCTTGATCCTCTTGTCTGTCTCCTGAACCTCCCTTCTAGCCACCTAGGTAGCAAGGCATCCAGGCTCTTCTTGTACTTTTGCGCAGCGGCAAAGACCCTCATTGCTAGGAACTGGAAGAGTGTAAATCCTCCCTCTGGTCTTGAGCTTTTGGCTTGAATGAAGGATGTGAGGAGCCTTGAATTGCTGACTGCTAGCCTCAATAATACTTTGGATGATTTCCGCTCTATCTGAACCCCCTGGGACACATATTGTATTTTACAGGGTCTCTGATCCTTGATTTCCCTCCTTCCCCTTCCCCACCCCTCCCCCTTTGTTACTTCCGTGTCACTTGTGGTCATCCTCTCCTCTCATCACTTTTTGTTTTCTTGTCTGATTTATGTATTTCTCTCCTGTTTATTTGGAGAATTGGCGGCTAGCCTTCCCCCCTCATTGTTTTTTATTTGTTTCTTTCATATATTTTGTTTTGAAAAAACCCTTCAATAAAAATCATAGTTATAAAAAAAAAAAAGGGTTTTCTTCTTTTCATTTTCTTTCCCTTGTTTACTTCTGTTTCTAAATGTATTTCAACGGGTCATTCAATCATTCTTATTAATTAATAATGAATAATACCCCCAAGTGCATCTTTATATTAATAATGTCTGTGTGTACCCTGTATAAATAGTGCCCCTTATTAATAATGCCCCAGGAGTTAACTAATTAAAAGGTTTTCCAGGTCATTAATAAACTAATCAGTGGGGCTTAAAAACCCAGGATCCCTACTGATCATCTATTTGAATGGTACCTGTGTAAGTGCCGTGACCGCTTCTCTGTTTACATAGTGTCATTCATCTCATAGCGGCCATGTAATGTAACTACAGCCTCGTCCTATACGTGTCTATGTGACAAGACTGTAATTACATCACACGGTCACTATAAACAGACAGCGTGTGATATAAACAGGCGCCATAGCCCCTTCATACAGCTGATCAGAGGAGGGATCAACTGATCTCTTATTGATAATCTGTCCTAAGGATAGAACTTCAATAAAAATGAGCTGGAAAGACCCTTTAATAAAGCCCAAATGCCACCTTAAAGGAATTTTCCAAGATAACCACTTTTTTAATATGAGGCTGGGGAAGGTGCTCCGGTGTCTCCCAGCGCGTTCCAGTCCTGCTGCTCCGGTGTTTTCTTCCCCTCAGCAGTCATGTGTGGTGGCGACTTCCGCCAGAAGAGAACACCAGAGCAGCAGAACCAGACTGCGGTGGGAGACATCGGAGCACAAGGGACAGGTGAGTAGGTTTTTTTTTTTTTTAATACAGTATTACATGGTATTATGGCCCACAGCGGCCCCTGCACACAGTATTACATGGTATTATGCCCCGCAGCGGCCCCTGCACATGGTATTATGCCCCGCAGCAGCCCCTGCACACGGTATTATGCCCCGCAGCGACCCCTGCACACGGTATTATGCCCTGCAGCAGCCCCTGCACACGGTATTATGCCCTGCAGCGGCCCCTGCACACAGTATTATGCCCTGCAGTGGCCCCTGCACATGGTATTATGCCCAGCAGTGGTCTCTGCACAGGGTATTATGCCCCGTAGCAGCCCCTGCACATGGTATTATGCTCCATAGTGGCCCCTGCACACGGTATTATGCCCCGCAGTGTCCCCTGCACACAGTATTATGCTCCATAGTGGCCCGTGCACACAATATTATGCCCCGCAGTGGCCCCTGCACATGGTATTATGCTCCATAGTGGCCCCTGCACATGGTATTATGTCTCATAGTAGTCCCTGCACTCGGAATTATGCTCCATAGTGGCCCCTGCACTCGGTATTGTGCTCCATAGTAACCTCTGCACACGGTATTATGTCCCATAGTGGCCCCTGCACTCGGTATTATACTCCATAGTGGCCCCTGAACATGTAATTATGCCCCATAGTGGCCTCTGCACACAGTATTCTGCTCCATAGTAACCCACCCATGAACTATTATTATACTCTGGGGTCTAAAAGACCCCAGAGTATAATGATCAGAGACCCAGGTGGTGACAAACATAAAAACCAGTGTTACTTACCTGGGCTCCGGTGTGCTCCCTCCTTTCGGCCCTCTTCAATGTCGCACAGACCGGCGTCGCAACATAATGATGTCGGGCTGGTTCACGTGACGCATGGGACATCACCAAAAAAGGCCGAAGCCTGCTGGGAGTAACATCGGATCGCCGGAGAGGTGAGTAACAATGGATTTTATGTTTATCACCTTCCCTGGGTCTCCGATTATTATACTCCGGGGTCTGAAAAGACCCTGGAGTATAATAATAGTAATATTTGGCCTCACTTATTGATCCCCGCTGCCGCTCACAGTCACTTCTGATTCCCCCTTCTGCGTCCGATAGCAGAAGGGGAAGCAGAGGCGGCCACAGCAGGCGCGGGGATCGATAGGTAAATAGGCCATTACCTGCTGGGGATACTCCAGCAGGTTACGGCCTATTTATATATAAAAAAAAAAAGTTATTGTCACCTACCTGCAATCCCATGATGGAGCTGCCACCGCCGCCTCCTCTTCTTGTCCACGACGTCTGCGTGTCAGAGTAGGAGACGCAATGACGTCGTTGTATGGCCACCTGTGCTGACATGCAGAGGTCTCGTAAACCAGCCCAGGACAGGCCCCGCTCAGCTTTGTTTTTTTTAAAGCGGCCTGTCCTGGGCTGGTTTACATTAAATAAATGGTAAAAATGCCGCCCCCCCCAGACAGTGACGGACAGTGCCGCCTGAGGTGGCCGCCTCACTTCACCTCATTAGCGGTGCACCACTGGATGTGTGGCTCTCTGCCTTTCAAGCTTGCCATGAATTTTCCTTCTCCTGAAAAGCTCAAGAAACCAGCTATAAAATCCTCTCTTGGTGGTACAGAGTTCCTTCTGTGCTCCAAGAGATGTTCCCATTGGCTTCAAATCACTGCTGGAGGTGCAATGCTGGATGTGGTACAATGCTACACATCTGGTGGAACTGTCCCCTGCTACACCCCTTCTGGAACGAGGTTCGCCATATGGTTAAAACGGTCACTGGGGTTGAATTGAATGATGCCCCCAGCCCCACTTCTTCTCTCCATCTTCCCCAACCACATTGGTAAATACACTCGCAAACTCATAGGGTTCTTACTAGTCGCAGTCAGATCTTTAATTCCTAGGCTTTGGAAATTCACCACTCCCCCACAATGGTGACATGGCTGCAGGAGGTTCTCTATATCCGTCATATGAAGGACCTTCTTGCTGAACTTAAACAGGATGATAACTTACACCAACACGTATGGTCTTTATGGAGCACTTTCTACTACTCTTCCACCTTTACTACTTCATACCTGAGCCCACTTAATTAAGACACCCTCTACTTTCCCTTTTCTTCCTTTCCAACAAACCCTGAAACCTAGCTTCTTACTCCCAATTTTTTGTTACCCCTAATAGTGTCTCTCTCACACCCCTAGCACTGTACTCTGTATTTACATTAGTGATGAGGTGATCTCATCCTTTCACTGTTGAACTCAATTATTGATTATTTTATTATCTAAATTACTTGACTCTGCTGTGACAGAGCTTTTTGTCCTCTCCCCCTCCTTACCTACCACCCTGCTCTCTTGTGTTGTTTTCCCTTTTACTTCCCAACTGTTCTGCTTCCTTATCCTTATCCCTGCCTCTGTTGTCTTATTGTCATTTGCATATTGTTCCCTAATTATGTTATTTCCTGAAAAATTTAACCAAACCTTTAATGAAAAAAGAAGGAAGGTCTTATATGCCCTTTGTCTCACTGCAGTTGGCATTCAGGCGAAGCTCGCTAGTGAAGAAGTTTAGCCTGGGCATTAAAAGGTTAATTATTAAAAAGGTTGTTACTAAGTGTTTGTTTAAGAAGAAATAAAACTGTGGCCATCCATCATTTTACCCACACTTGGTCTGCAGAGTTTTCTTAACTACACTTAGTCTGGAGAGTTGTTGCTTGTGCTCCTGCTAAGTGTCGGGGGTTAATCTCCCCCGGGATAGATGTCACCGTAAGCCTAATTAAATAGATAGCCAGTTTCGAGCGCTCGGGAAACAAGATGTAAACAGGTATCGTGTATGAACAGTTTCTACTTTATTACGTAGTTCAATACAGTTTTAAAAGCAAGCTCAGTTACATAACAGTCATGTGATCAATATACATATATGGTCTTTCCAGTTCCGTTATCAGACAAATTTGTTCAGTTACCCATCACCCCAGATGTTTTCCTTTTCACCTTATCTGAATGTCCTCCTTATCTTCCCGAGAATACCAGTTCTGCTGAGATCAGCAGAACTGTTGATATCTCCCCCATACTCCAAGTCTGTCCTTATCAACTATGCAGTCTTGTTTGCAGAACATTCCACCCTCTTGTGCTTTCTGTATACTGTGACATAGAATATAATACAAATTATGCTTTAACCCTTACAATTCCCCCATTTTAGGAATTTATTTTTAATCAAGTTCAATGAATACCTTCACACTCTGAGTGTGCCATCTGCGATGGATTCTCCATTGAAGAGGTTAAAAATAACATCCTATTTTACATATTGGTTAACTGTATTCCATTTCCTTCTCAGCGCTTCAACTTTCTTGCAATGTGAAGCGTGTATCCAGGTAGATTTTCCCTCCAACTTTACTGAGGTGGCAGTTGTCAGCAATATCTGGAAGGGACCATCATATCTGGGTTCAAGAGATTTCCTGGAGTCACAGGTATTATGGTAGATGGGAGGTGGTCCCTGAAGTCTATAGCAGGTTAATAATTGTCCTCTTCTTACTATAGGTCATTTAATTATGTGAAGCATGTACAGGCTGAGCCATGGCTGCAGGTGTATATGCCCAGATGCAAAATCTGGCATGTGTGAACTTAGTCTTAAAGGGGTTGAACCAAGATTTGATGTTATCCTCTATCAATAAAGCTATTTCCAGTGCTCTGGTACAAAATTAATGGAGTGGCAGTGTACATGCTCAGCCTACTGTTCCATGAGGAGGATGGGAGAATGGGAACTCTGTTCACTGGATTGGTACGGGTCTCAGTAATCAGACCCCCATGGATTAGGAAGTTTTCTGCTATCCTATTGATAGGGGATAATACCATCTTACTACCACCCCTTTAAGATTTTAGATAAATATCCACTAGGAACGGCTGACCATCTAATGTGTATGGGGTTGGATTTTAATTTGCTTTATCCTCTGCTTTCAGAGAAGATAAACGACTGGCAGAAGGGAGAGAAGATTTGGAGGGGAGTGGAGGGGTCTGGTAGCGGCTTATACCATTCTCCCATGTGTGTGGGCTGACAGTTCACATCTCTAGTTAACATATCTCCCAACCCATCCCAGATTCAACAGGACAGTCCCGGATTCTGAGTACTGTACTACTGGGACAGTTGGACGCAGGCGTGTTGTTGAAGGCAAGAATGGTGAAGCAGTTTATGCTTCACCATTCAGCCACTTTCTCTGCTCCAGGAATAGTAGGCATGATGTAGTTACATTACTTAAATCGTGCTTGCATCTCCCTGATGCCTCCAGAACAGAGACAGAAGAGAAGAACAGCAGGGGAGCGAAGAGAAGTGAGTATTAGTGTTTTTTATGTTTGGTACCTAGAGAGGGACATTATATGGTTGGGGAAACTGCAGGAAGACATTAAACTGTAGGGGCATCTGGAGGGGGACATTAAACTGTGGGGGCAGCTGGAGGGGGACATTAATCTGTGGGGGGTTGCTGGAGGGGGATAGTTAACTGTTGGGGCAGCTGGAGGGGGACATTGTACTGTGGGGGAACCACAGTCATAGAACAGACTGTCCAGCACAGCCCTGCACATATTTCAACATTTAATGAAAACTTTAGTACCCTTTTAAGTTTTGAATATGATCATCTTAACCCTCGTCCGGCTGAGTAGGTACAATTGTACCTATTCCTATGCAGCCTGTAATGTTGTAAAATTATGCAGCCTGACAAGGGTTAAGGTGGTTTCACACATTGCATGACTGTAGTATTCTGATTTTTTTTTTTCTAAGAAATCTCTTTTCAAAAAATGTTGTAACCAGATGTTAGCTGTAAGGTAAACAGAAATGCCCTATAAAAATGCAGTCTTTGTGGCATTTTTTTGCAGTCTTTTGAGGTCTGTGATGTGTTTTTGGTCATTTTTGTAAGCTTGTCTTTAAAAAGCGAAACACATGAAAAAATGTATTTAAAAAAAGTTGCCCAAAAACAAATCTGTTTTACATTTTATACCAGCCCGTAAAAATACCCAAAAAAACTGCATAAAAAGTGTATGAGAAAGAAATCTTAAAGGGGCAGTGCCATGATAATTTATCCCTTATCTACAGGATAGAGTTTACATTAAGACTCCAGTGGTATTCCTGTATGTTTTCTGGCTCACTGCAGGAAATTGGTAGGTCCATGGAGCACAAGCGACATACAGATAACATGTATGTGCCATCTGTGTTGTTTTCCTCTGAACCCTCTATATGCACATGTTCATGTACATGTAGCCTTACTAAGAATATGAAGTAGGAAAATAATTGCAACATATGGTAGAAGTATGTGGACATGGAATGATGGTATTATTGTGACAGGAGATGGTCATGTATTTTAAGGATAAATATGTCCTTGGAGAATATTCCTGAAGTTGACCTTTTCTCCAGATCAGTCAGTAAAAGGGAGAAGCGTGTTTCTATAAATAAAATATCTCAGTTAGTCATTAAAGACCTGCAGAAATGTGGAGGTGGCGAAGGTTGACCTAGACCCAACCAAACTTTTTGGACTTGGGTTTAAAATCCTTTAGCTACATCTCTGCCTCAATGGCTCTGTAGAGTAAACAAGTGTGTATAGCAGTGTATGGACATGTGACTTATGTGCAATCCTGGGCGCTGTGACTGGCATCAGTGAGCCATAGGCATATATGATCTTGTTCCTGGTTCATTGATTGTCCTTCCTTGGATCTCATTTGTATGACATAACCACTGCATACCAGGAACACACCAGGTTTTCTAACCCATTAGACACTGGGCCTTGCCACAAGAGGGTGTAAAGATGCTTATCCCACTTCTCTATAAGAAGTATCTCAGAAGCTACTCTTGGGTAGTTTACATCTTAGTGAAAGATTGTTGGCTGCTAGACATGCAGGTGATAGACTTTTAGAGGGGGTGCAATGTGGAGATGGAAAAATGATAAAGTAACTGGAGTCCTAATGCATATGCTTGGCTGGGTCCTTAAGGGTTTAATAAATAGACCATAGTCAATGGGACTTATTTATCAAAATGGTGTAACAAACAAACAAGCCTTGTTGACTCACATACAGACCAACCATTATTTATTTATTTACTTTGCGAACATATTGTGTAGTACTGTACAGATCACCATTCACATCACTCCCTGTCCCCATTAGGGCTCACAATCTAAACTTTAACTACAGTTCGCCCATGTGGTGCTAATGCCCAGAGTCCACACTGGGTCTAGGGTCAGGGAAATCACCATCTCTCTAGACCTTCAAGTTGTGGCAGAGTCCAAACTGCATCAGCACCTCAAGGGGGCCCATTCTAATGAAGACAATGTCCTCCACCCATTTCCAAAACATTGAGGGGCCGCTCAAAGACAAGGGCAGTTGGGTCAAAGCCACAGACAGTTGTTTTCATCCTGCATTTTTATAATGTTCACATCATAATTGTATGTCCTTCCCCAAGTTTTTTAGCAACATCTTTACCCTTGGATTGAAAGCTGCCAATACTTTCACAACATCTTAGTAACAGGTCAGCTTTTTGGTAGGATTTGCTAAGAAAGCATATTGACATTAATACATTTAGCTAATGTACAGTGTCTATTGCACAGCACTGTACTGATTATCATAATTCACAGTACTTCCTGTCCTCATTAGGACTCACAATCTAAACTTCTAAATACAGTTCACCCATGCGGTACTAATGCACAGAGTCCACACCGGGTCTAGGGTCAGGGAAATCACCATCCCTCTAGACCTTCAAGTCATGGCAGACTCCAAACTGCATCAGCACCTCATGGGGGCCATTCTAATGAAGACAATGTCCTCTGCCCATTTCCAAAACATTGGGGGGGCCACTCAAAGAAAGGGGCAGTTGAGCCAAAGCCACAGACGGTTGTATTCATCCTGGATTTTTATTTATTCAGATCACAAATGTTTCTACTTCCCATTATTTTTCAACAACCTCTTTATTGTTGGATAGGAAAATGCCAATGCTGTCAGATCATATAATTAACAGGTCAGTCTGTTTTTGGTGGGGTTTGCTGATAAAACTTATTGACATTAATACAATTCATTCATAAAATGCTAATGCAGAGAGTCTAATATGCACCTCTGTACAGATTATCATTATCAAACTCCAAATTGCATCAGCACCTTAGAGGGGCCCATTCTAATGAAGACAATGTCCTCTGCCCAGTTCCAAAACATTTAGGGGCCGCTCAAAGAAAGGGGCAGTCAAGCTAAAGCCACAGATGGTTGACATCATTCTGTATTTTTAATTATTCACATACAATTAATGTGAATTTGTTTAACCTGTAAATAAAAACCTACATGGCAGCACACTTCTTTTTTTTTTTTAAACTGTAGTTTTTATTAAAGTATTTTACAATAAAGTATACATTTAAGTAGAAAAATCACAACAGATGAAGCAACATGGTAGCACAGTGTGATTCAAAGTAACCACCAAAAATTCAAGACTGCAGGTGTCCTTCATGCGGGCACACAGTTCAGTCCCCATGGGAGGGAGCGTCTCCCTCCAGTGACAGGCAATTAGAGTCTTTGCTGCAGTACATAAGTATAAAAACAGCCTAGACACGCCCTTGCCCAAATGCCTGGGAGGTAGATTGAGTAAGTAAGTCATGGCGTCCAGGGGGACCCCCTGTGTAAAGAGGGCCTCAGTGAGGAGTTGCACCTCTGTCCAAAAAGTACAAATGATGGGGCAATCCCAAAAAATGTGACACACCGTACCCAGTGAGGTCTGACAATGCCAACACGAGGAGGGAATAGTAGGATTAAGGGTATGAAGCAGAGCAGGTGTGTGATACCAGTGCATGAGAATTTTATATTGGGTCTCATGGAACGTAATGCAGCATGAGGATTTGGCAACTCGGGACCATATGGTCTGCCACAGTCCAGGCGAGACCTGCCTACGCAGAGCCTCCTCCCACCTAGTCATGTATCTGTGTGCTGGGGAAGGTCGCCCCTCAGGGGAGGACAAAATCCTGTATATATTAGATATAAGTCCCTTTGTAGAGGTGCCAGCGCGGCACAGCCTTTCAAAAGCTGTGGGCGGCGAGACCTGCTTGGATCTAAGTTGAGCCCGAGCAAAGTGTGTTATTTGTTGATAATGAAACCACTCCATAGCTGGCAAGTGTAGGGTCGAAGTAAAATAATAAAAGGGCCTAAGCTCCAAGGTCGAAGGGTCGACCAGATCCGCGATATGGAACAGACCTAGCCTGCTCCAATGGTGCACCATAGCGGAAGAGAGTCCCTCCGGGAGGAGCGGGTTATAGAGAAACAAGATCATGGATGAGGAGCGAGAAGCTAAGGCAAATTGCTTATAGCATGTATTCCAGATTGTCCTCGTAAATTTAATGGGTCCCAATAGGGGAGTAGCAGGTGAAGGGGGGAAGCGTGACCACAGGAAGGCATTTGGATGCACTGGGGCCAACCAAAGCTTCTCTATTTCAACCCACCTGGTGTATGCCCGTGGTGCTGCCCAAAACGGGAGGGCCTGGAGATGGGCAGCCCAGTAGTAATGCAAAATGTGTGGCACCGCCAAACCCCCTCAGCTTTACTGGTCAACATCACTGAACGGGGGATACGATGGCGCTTAGTGTTCCATAGAAACTGGAAAATTGCCTTTTGAAGGGATCTTAATTCGCACCTCGGGACCGCTGCTGGGAGTGTTTCGAAATAATAAAGGAGTTTAGGGAGGAGGGTCATCTTGACTGCTGTAATCCGCCCAAGCAGGGAGAAGTGAAGGGAGCGCCATTTATCCAGGAGGGAATGGAGCTCATTGAATAAGCGAGGATAGTTGGCAGAGTACAGGGAGGAGTAGGCCGTAGAGAGATGAACACCCAAGTAGTGGAGCGAGTGGTCCCTCCATTGGAAATTATAATTGGTTTTAAGTGTCTGTAAGATAGGATCTAAAATCTTAATAGGGAGGGCCTCAGTCTTTGCAGGGTTGACCTTATAGCCTGACATGTTACTGTAATCTTTGAGTGTACTGAGGAGATTCGGGAGGGTGGTGTGGAGGTTGGAAAGGGTTGAAAGGACGTCATCTGCAAATAGGGATCCCTTGAATTCCCTGTCACGAACCGCAATGCCCATAATATCTGGATTGGACCTGATCCGGGAAGCCAGGGGTTCAATACAAAGGGCAAAAATTAAAGGGGAGAGGGGAGTCCCATTATGGATCAGGAAAGGGGGAGAGGTAGCGTTAGAAAGTTTAACAACTGCTGAGGGAGTGGAATACAAAGCTCGAATTGCCGTTAGGAAAGCTCCAGAGAAGCCGAAAAGCTCAAGAGTGGCCAACATAAAGGACCAGTCAAGGCGATCAAAGGCCTTCTCTGCGTCCTGGATTAAGATAAGGGCGGGGGTAGCCGAATGGTTGGCCACGTCAATCAAATCCACCGCCCTTCTGGTGTTGTCTCCCCCCCTGCCTGCAGGGGACGAAACCCACCTTGTCCTTGTGGACAAGAGAGGGCAGCCAACCGCTAAGCCTAGTTACCTTGGGGACTAAGGTAATGTGGGAGTGGAGCATAGTCTGAGGGATAGGGGAGCCCTCCAGAAATAAATTAAAAAGGCTACACAGATGGGGAATTAATTCAATTTGGAAGACCTTATAATACAAATATGTGAACCCATCTGGGACTGGAGCCCTACCATTAGGAAGGTCCTTCAATATGGCCATAACCTCCACGCTGGTGACAGGGGCATTTAGGGAATCCAACGCCGAAGTCGGAAGCGTAGGAAGGAGGCAGGTAGTTAGGTATGCTTCCAAATCTAGAGTCTGACCTGGGAGGGATGGCGGAGGGAGATTATACAATTTAGAGTAGCATACCTCCCAACTGTCCCACATCTGGCGGGTCTGTTCCGCTTTGACACTGGTGTCCCGCGGTCCCACATAGCTTGCTGTTTGTCCCGCTATGCCGCTATTGCCGGCTTCACTACTGTACCTGAGTGAATTGCTCAGGATTGGTTAAAGCTATAAGGAAACACTTGGATTCATTTTAAAGATGAAAATCTCATCTTTAAAATGATACCAAGATCGCCATGATCGACCATGATCGTCCTTAACCATCCTGAGCCATTTGCTGGTGAAAACGATGTTCGGCATTGAAATCCCAATGCAGACCTCAATTCCCGACATTGTTTTAACAATGAATCCCTCTGAATCTGTAAGGTCTATCATGGCAATCTTGGTATCTTTTTAAAGATGAGTTGCATCTTTGTGGCCCTAACAGATCCTTAGAAATGGGGCTCTAAAAGTGTCCCCCCCTCCTGCCTCAGGCAGCATCTTAGAGCTAAGGAAGGAGGGGGGAGGAGGAACTGCAGACTGCAGAGACAATGATAACTCATCATTGTCTGTGCATAAACTGCAGATGACCCGTGGGGATAGCAGGGACTTCTGTCCATGTTATCCCCTCTCCTATCAATCAGAGAGCATACTATACTTCTGCTCTCTGATTGTCACATAGAGGGATAATGTAATACCCCTCTGAGCCTAATCACATAACCAGGAAGTTTATTGGCGCTGTGACCCAGACATTTACCATCGTCCAGGTCGCAGCGCCAAAAGTGTCACACCAAACACTTACACAACACATGCACAAAGTTACCAATAAAGTATATATTTTTTCACTGTCCCTGTCCTGTCCATACCTGATCTTTATAGAGTAAAATACGCCGCCTGCCTCTCTAGTGATGTTGATTACACGCTAAAATAATAGCAATAGCGACGGCAGTTCCATCAGTCAGATAATACATTTTTACCCATTATATGTCACCATATAAAATCCTAGTTTTGGGCAGTTTTCAGATGGGTGCTTTTTTTTTTTTCTTTTTTTTTGCACCCACAGTACAAACGAAACATCTGCACTTCCAGTAGGTCATCAGACTCTCTATCACCAGTAATGATGAACTGCAGGAACTTCAGAGGTTGTGTCCATAATACGTGAGCAATAAAGTGGTCGCGTTACACCAATCTGACACCAGCCCTAGTTATCACATTAGTTAGGTGTAGGGATTATAATTATTCATTAGCGATACAATTTTTATAGGGGGATAGAAATTATATTCTTATGTAAGCTCCTATTTAATTTGCATGCACAGGGTTAAACTGGGGACAGATGGATGGGGACATTAACTGTGGGGATAACTGGAGGGGGACATTATCGTGTAAGGCACCACTAGAGAGGCATTATACTGTGTTAGGGCCTCTAATGGGACATTATAATTTGTGCAAGACGGGTATTCCTAAGTGGTGGCGATGGGGGGGGGGGCACTTATGAAAGCATTGCACTGAACCCACCAATGTGTTAAAACAGCCCTGCTAAGGAGCATACTGAGGAGGAACAATAATGGGAGCACTAATGACAGTACCCACAATATAATGTTCCTTAATGCCCCCCTACAGTATAATGCCATAATAGTTGCCCCCACACCATGTAATGTCATGTTAGTGCTCCCTACTCAGTATAATGCCACGTTAGTGCCCCCTGCACAGTATAATGCTATGTTAGTCACCCCACACAGTGTAATGCCATGTTAGTCGTCCCCGATCTAATCCTTATTTTTCTTGTTTAAACCTGGGGTGCGTCTTATAGTCGGACATGTCTTTTTGTCCGAAAAATACCGTAAATAGTGCACGTGTTCAGCTTGGACCTTTACTTGATGGCGGATAACAGTCAATGGAAATTTACTAAAAGTAGTTGAGTACCCCTACTGTATTGGCCTCAGCAGCCCATCATGCCTTGTGGACCATCTTGGTAAAAACTGATAGTAAAAACTGGTGACAACTGATGACAACTGATGGTTTTGGAGTAGAAATTTATAAAAAAAAAGCCTAATGACAACTGATGCATTTTCACATCAGTTTTGGCATCAGTTGTAATGACTAAGGGACATAAAAACTGATGCTGATGCAACTGACATATCTGAACCTACCCTTACACAGTAGAGGAAGCTGCTGGAAAGGAATGATTACTGAAAGGTGAGGAAAGAAGAGACAGCTTGTGGGAACAAGAGGGGGGAACTGGTGGCAGATGAAGGGGACATTAAATGGGTGGCAGATCATGAAGGGTGATATTAAACTGGTAACAGATGGAGGGGGGACATCAAACTGGGGGTTGTAGCGGGCTGAAGGGGGAGAGGGTGGTACTTTTTTTTTTATGCATGGGACTGCATAAATTGGAGGGGGCTGGCTAAAGAGAGGGTAATATCTACATGGGTGATATCTAACCTGTCCCTGTAATATATTGACTTTCCTGTAATATGCTGTTCTAGTAGAGTAGACCTGTCCTGTAAGATGTAATATTCTGCTGTTTATATTGGGTATCTAGGTGACAAATAATAACTATATAGATATAAAATACTTAAGACTACCAAGGCTGCTTTGATAGTTTCATGCACTTTACTTGTTGGAAATAAATATTTTTATTTTTCTCCTTAATTATGTTTCTATTAATGAAAATACCTGGAAAGAGCAAAAACAAGTGTTATATCCAAGTTAGGAAAAGTAACGCAAATAATATGCAACCTGATCCACAATGTTTGAGATATACATACACACTATATATATATATATATATATATATATATAGATATAGATATATTATTTTTTATGTTGGTAAAACTATAGGCTTACTAAAATGATGCTGAAGGAAATGCTCATATTTATAGCAAAAGTTGGGGCGTTTCTAGGGGCGTGAAGGGTGTGTGTCCAGGGGCGTGGCTTCATTTCAGAAAATTCAACTATTGTCCCTCTTTGCATCCTTGAAAAGTTGGGAGGTATGGAGTAGTATTCATAAAACAGAGTCCCTATAGTGTCAGGATGGTGATGGAGGACCCCCTTCAGATCACGAACTGCATGTGGGACAGAGGAGGACTGCTGCTCCCGGAGGGCCCTAGCTAGAAGGGTGTGGGCCTTATTCCCTCTCTCGTACTAACGCTGTCTGCTAAAGAGGAGAAGGTGCTGCGTAGCCCGGGTAGCTATAGCGCATAGGTCCGCCCAATCTAGTACTAGACGACGGAGGAGGGAGGTGGAGGAACGGGCTGCTAGACGTTCTGTCAGGGATCGTATCCGAGCCCGTATTCCCACCTCCTCGGCCAACCTATCCTTTTTAAGCCGGGTGGCCGTAGTTATGAAATGCCCCCTCATTACAGCCTTGTGTGCCTCCCAGAGAGTGGAAGAAGATGAGATTGAGCCAACGTTAGTGTTAAAATAGTCTATGAGGTGGGCTCGGAGGGCCTCCCAGGTGGGAAGGGAATGCAGTAAGGATTCGTTAAGCCACCAATGGCAGCGCCTAGTAGGGAGAGGGGTGGGAGACAAAGAAAGCTGAACAGGAGAGTGGTCTGACCACGTGATGGGGCCAATGTCCGCTCCTGTCATAAGACAAAGGGTAAGGGTGTTGCCAAAAGAATAGTCAATTCTAGTATGCGTACCATGGGGGTGGGAATAGAAAGTGTAGGAGCGTGCTGTAGGATTGTCAACCCTCCAAAGATCATATAAGGCTGCGGACCTGATGAGGCGACGAAACTCCCGAGCAAGGCGCAATCAAGGGGCACTCGCAGGGGTATCAGTAAGAGACAGTTGGTCCATCCTCTCAGAGAAGACTGCATTAAAGTCTCCTCCCAGAAGCAGCGCTGCACCAGAGTAATCCCAAAGCTTCCTCAGGACCCTCTTAAGGAAGGGGATTTGTGAGGAATTAGGGGCATAAACATTACAAAGGACCACAGGCTGGCCATGAAGGTGTCCTTCTAATATAATATAACGTCCCATCGGTTCCATATGGGAGGTCATGATAGAGATTGGGCATGAGCAGGACAGCAGGATAGCCACTCCGCCCCTCCTACCACTATCGTGCGCTGAGTAAGCAGTAGGGTAATAGTGGCGGGCAAAATTAAATGAGCCAGTGTGATCAAAGAGGGTCTCCTGTAGGAAAGCCACATCCGCCTGGAGGGACCGAAGCTCAAGCAGCACCATGCGTCGTTTAAGATTAGAGCTCAGACTCTTCACATTCAACGTAATACACTTAGCCATAAGGGAGGATCAAGGGAGTAATGTCAAATGTAGTGTGTAATGTAGCATAGGCAGGTCTCACCCAAGATGCTGTGGTGGGAGGGAGGCTTGGAAGGAGAGGACTCAGGAAGCAGAACCGTCCAGAAGCTATCCAGGGTCTTGAGACTCCAAACCTAAAAGGGGGAGGGGGGAGGATGGGAACATAAGGGGAGGAGACAAACAGGGGGACAGAAAACAGAAAAAAGGACAACAACAAAACATGTGAAAATCAACATGAGCAAGACTAAGTCTCCTGCCCGGGGTCAGAAGTACCCGATCCAAGCAGGTGCAACCAGTGCACCCAGCAAGACCTACTCACTAAGCGTGCTGTAGGATGAGGCGCAGCTGGACTAAGCCCCCTAATACGGGGAGCTGTGGCGAACCATCGGTAGACAGGTGATTAAGGCCACCAGAGGGTAACAAAGGTGGCAAAGGTATATTATGGATTTAAGGTGGAGTTACTACCCGCCCTACCTGCTATATAGGGCGCTAGAGAAAATAGCTATGGGACCAACCATAATAAGCATTGAAAACTAAACAGCGTCTCTTGAGGGGGGGAGAGGGGAGGAGGAACGATCCAAGTGGGGCAAGGTGGAGGTGGAGGATTCATCCGTTGTCTTCGGGAAGTTGAGCCCGAGGGAGGGTGGGATCTTCTTCGGGATGTTGAGATAGTCCACACAGGCAGAGGAGGGGGGTGGAGGAGTCGCCAATTCCCAATTCGGCAAATCCGGGAGAGGGATATCCAAAGTTTCATAGAACTGTTCCAAATCTGCATGTGAACGGAGAGTGGCTGAACGTCCATTCCGCCGGGCCGTGAGCGCAAACGGAAAGCCCCAGCGATAGGGTGTAAGGTTGTAAAGTAATACAACTGCAGTAACTAACTTTGGTGAGTAGGTTGCAGCAAAGTAAGAAACTGCCCATAAGTATTAATGTAATTAATGTAAATATTATTCTAGGGTTCAAAGTCTGACTATAGATAATTACTGTAACGTGTTGGACTTCTACAAGTATGGCAGTGCGCTAGGATTGCAGTTTTGATGCCTCCCACTGGAGATAGGGAACTGCATCATCACCCAGCAGGAAACAGGAAGGGAGGGGTGGTGTGGAGAAGGTTCTGAAACTTAAAACCTGAGGTGTTGTGGGGTGGAGAGAGCTTTGTGCTAGATGGAGGCCTGAGCTGAGCTGACTGTAGGTGAAGTCTTGGTGCTGGCTGAGGACAGAGTCAAGAAACCCCTGAAGCAAAGAAGATAAAGTGACTATACAAAGTAAAGGTCTCAAGGACTTGTGAGTACGGCTTGGCCGCATCTACATAGAACACGTGGTGGTAGTTATATAAGGGACTCTTACGCTGACACCTTATCATTGGAGAGACTGGCCTGTCTTTTAAGTGTTGCACTACATGGAGCTGGAGCAAGGCCTATAACTGTACTTGAAGGGGAATACAGCATTTGCCTGTGGATTACAATTTAACCATTGGATTACAAATAGTATTGCACAATTCTTAGGGTGCACCCCGACGAGGGAACGATCCAGGAAAACCACGTTCTTAAAGTACTTGAATCCATTACCTGTTTAAGTAATTGTGGGAACTATGGGGTATAGTATTAGTTTGCTCTGTTCCATAGCATTTTGTATTTTTTCTCTCTGTTTATACCTTGATGCATATTTTCCCATATTTTCTCTTCATTGCTTTACTCAGTAAACATTGTTCTGGCAATTAAAACGGTGTGTGTGTCTGTGTGACATCGTGTACCTGCTGAACCTGTGGGCCCAGCCCTTGGTCCTCTTTCAAGGGTACCTGATCATCCTGTAGGACCTGTAACAAGGGGCGGAGATGTCTTCTTTTCTGGAGGGTAATCCATGAGAGATCTTGGTATAACTGAATCTTCGCACCCTCAAAGTCAAGGTCCTTGATTTGCCTGGCTTTGGCCAGGATAGTTTCCTTTAGAGCAAAATTATGCACGCAGCAGATGACGTCTCGAGGAGTAGAGCCAGTGCCTCTAGGACGTAGGGCGCGGTGAGCTCGATCAAGCTTGATCTTGTGGGATGAAGGCTCCTGCAAGATGGAGTTGAATATGGCCTCTAACGTGGTATGTAAGTCCTCCGCCTGGGTAGCCTCAGGAAGGCCCTTGACTCTAATGTTATTCCGCCTGCCTCTGTTGTCCAGATCTTCCACATGACGCTGCATATCCGTGATAACTTGGCATTGGCTAGAAACAGAGTCCTGAAGTTGAGAGACTGAGATGCGGGTCTGACCGTTGTCATCCTCCAGGGTATCAACCCTAGAACCTATATTTTGGAGGTCTTTTCTCAGCATTGAGATTTCTGCACGAATTTCTGTTCGACAAGCGGATTTGACTTCAGAAACAAGAGACTGGAAATCATCCCTTGATGGTAAGTTAACAAGCAATTGGTGCCATTGAGATGGGTCAGGAGCTGCTGGAGATGTACGGCCCTGGTGGGCCCCAGGCGGAGGACTGGAGGCAGGCTTCCCAGATGAGGCCTCAGCAAAGGGGGACAGAGAGGGGGTCACCCCCAAATCCATGTCATCACCTCCAGGAAGTATCGGGGTGGTCTGAAGGGACTGCTGGGTGTCATGCAATTCAGGAGAAACCCCTGTCTGGGCCGGTGGAGTGGGCCTGTCTGCCCCTGATGCCGAGGTAGTAGCTGCAGGGGGGGATGAGGCAGGGCTATGTGCTCCCAGGGGCACAGGCAGCTTGGAAGCCGGCGGGGAGCCCCCCCTCCCCTGCCTGGAGGGGATCCCTGGTGCAGGTGGCCTCCCAATCATGGCGCCTTCCGCTGGTGGGGGATTAGCGGTACCTGATGGCAGTGGATCCCCCGACGATGAAGCCAACCGGACTGCTGGTGGGGGACACCGTTGCTCCAGGGGCACAATACAGCTGCCCTGGTGTGTGCGGCTGCGCTGATGTAGCGGCGCTCCCCGTTGGGGCCGCGTCGGCAGAAACAGAGGCAGAGGCCTGACAAGATGGCCGCTGCCTCGCGGAGGTCTGGGAGGAGAGGATCGCCGGACGGAGATAAGAGTGGAGGGTTAGCTGTGAAGTGGCAGTCGGAGGTACTGGGGTCCCGGAGGAGGCTGTATGGGGCAATTTCTTCCCCATGGACGCTGTCTGAGGGCAAGGTTGGTCCCTGTTGTAGCATATGCGGGCAGGAGCTCCGGCAGAAAACAACCACTCACATCGCAGTTCAGGCCACGCCCCGGCAGCACACTTCTATTGTCACCTGTATTTTACATTGTAAACCCCCACCAGCCTTCTAGAGTTCTCTTTAATAACTTCTTAGCAGAGGTGTAACTAGGTGTTCAGCACAGAGGGGGCAAACATGTCCAAGTAGGTCCCCAACTTAAGTATACCGATATTATCGCTATATGGTGATCGTATAGTGCTATACAAGGGGGTACGGAAAGTATTCAGACTCCTTTAAATTTTTCACTCTTTGTTTCATTGCAGCCATTTGCTAAAAGCAAAAAAGTTCATTTTATTTCTCATTAATGTACACTCAGCACCCCATCTTGACAGAAGAAAAACAGAAATGTAGATATTTTTGCAAATTTATTAAAAAAGAAAAATTTAAATATCACATGGTATTCAGACCCTTTGCTCAGTATTGAGTAGAAGCCCCCTTTTGTGCTAGTACAGCCATGAGTCGTCTTGGGAATGATGCAACAAGTTTTTCACATCTGGATTTGGGTATCCTCTGCCATTCTTCCTTGCAGATCCTCTCCAGTTCCGTCAGGTTGGATGGTGAACGTTGTTGGACAGCCATTTTCAGGTCTCTCCAGAGCTGCTCAATTGGGTTGAGGTCAGGGCTGTAAATACTGCGCCTCTAATGGCCCCTTATATCAATGACCACCCCCTTATGTTCATAATGCCTCCTAACATAAATGATGCCCCGTAATGGCCCCTTATATAAATAACCTCCCCCCCTTGTATTCATAATGCCCCCTAATAACCCTTATACAAATAACCCCCCTTATGTTCATAATGCCCCCTCCCTTACAGTTATAAATCCCCCTCCTAACAACCCCTTATATTATTAAAGCTAAAATAAAAAAAACTATAAAAATCATCTACTTGAAATCCTGATGAATGGAGCCGCCGCCTCCTCCCAGTACACGTGCAGGACGTCTGAGTCTCAGCGCAGGAGGCACGATGCTGTGACGTCATCGCGCCCGCCTGTGCTAAGAAGCAGACATCTGTCTGTGTCTTGTAAACCGCAGGCCTGAAGTGGCTTGCGGTTTACAAGACAGTCATGTTGTAGGAAGTGTTTTAACTAGATCGGTGTCTGCAGACACCGATCTAGTTAAAAGTAAAAGATGTATCAATGGCAGCCCTGGGGTGGGCCCCACAGAGTCAGTGGGCCCAGGGCAGTCGCCCCCTCTGCTCCCACGCTAGCCACGCAACTGCTTCTTAGTCATGCTATTGTCAAACACAAATGATAAAGGACTAGAGGGATAGAGAAGAGCCAATCTCATGATATTAGTTTTGTGAAGATTCACTCTATTCAGGTGTAAAATTAGTTTTGGACCAAATAAATTCAATCTGATGCTAATGTGCCCTGAAAATTTTATAACACTTTGAGGTCTCTTCAGTCCCCAAATTATAATAAACTGAGGGCAGGGAAGAGTCTTAAAAAAAAAAAAATCCATCGCTAACCTGATTCTCTTGTTTTCGTCTGCCATATTGATGACATCACTGCTGAGGTCTGTGTTTGGCCTCAGAGGAGGAAATGCATATCATCGTGCTCTGAAACTCCAGAATCATCACATTAATGTCAACATCAGGTTGCTGAAGTGTCGGACTACAATAATGTCTGTCATATTTTTAGAATCCAGAATTTTGGGGAGATTTATAACGAATTAGATGTGTTAAGAATAGGTTTGTTCTTCCCTAGTCAGAGCTGTAACCAGACCCCTTGTTGCTTGATTGGCATGGAGACAAAGATCTCACTTCATAGGGACAGTGTCTGAAATCTTGCACATGCACACTCCATCCTGCTTCTCGGGCCATGCACAGTGAAGCCAGGTGTACTAGTGTGAGATTTCGGATGCTGTTCCTCTGAAATGAGACCTTCTGTGCCAACTGCCATGTCAGTTATACAACAATGGATATGATTAATTCTCTGAAGCATTACTGTTTGATGCTGTGGACCCGCCATAGTAATTAGATGGGTAATTAGCATATTGAAAAAAAGTGTTTTTAATGTGAATTATATTGATTTTGACAATAGCATCACTAGGAAGCTGTTTTAGGGGAAATTGTCACCAAAATTATTTTATTAATGCAAATTACATCAGGAAATTATGATTAAAAATCATGACATAAATGTTAAAGGGGTTGTCTGGGATAAAATACAAATTAACCCCTAAATCAAACACCTCCCCCTCCGCCTAACTTCTAATTTACTCATATTAAAAAATGTATAATTACCCATATGTGACGGCCACAGGGACACTTTCTGATAATCCGATGACGCTCCGTTTCACTGCTTCCAAAACGGAACATCATCAGTACTCTTCCCCCCCCAACCCCATCAATACTTACGTGCCTTCCTGCCCAGGAATGGCTCCTCCTCTTCTGCGCTTTCGCAGTCTGGAGGTGCCTGCGAGACATGAGCAGTAGAGAAGGCACTCCATCTCTACTGCGCAGGCCTCACAGGTACTTCTGGTCTGTGCACGGGCTAGGAGAGATGAAGAGAAGCGTCTCCAGCCTGCGCACAGCGAAGGAGAACGGAGGAGCCATCTCCGAGAGAGGAAGATAGGTAAGTATGATGCGGTGGGGGTAGGGGGTGGGCTTAGTTAGTTACTTGTAAAGGGCTAGTAGGATAGCTAAGCTAGGGAGACAGGGACAGGGGTGTAACGGAGTGAGAGAGGATGGAGGAGCAGTGAGATGGAGATCGTATGGAAGCTACACAAGATACTACATAGCAGGAAGCTAACACCATGTAAACAAATGCAGAAGATGTCAGAAGCTCCCACAGACACCCATAAATCACGCAAAACACTGCTAAAAGTATATGGGTGTACTTTTAACCCATTGATAGATCTAACAGACCTTTAATAAAAATGATATTTTTTGCCCAGAAAACCCCTTTAATATTTCCCATTGTTGAGCAGTAGAAGAAGGATCATGTGTGTCAATGCACCATACAGTACATGGATGATTTCTAATTGGTTTATGACCTTGATGACAGCATGAATACTTGTCTTGTGATGTCACAATTACCCATTTTGATGTCACAATGCCCCATTGTGATGTCACTGAGTTCCATTGTGATGTCACAATGCTCCATTG